>JACXGM010009719.1:0-27202 GCA_016801145.1 Umbra pygmaea | reverse complement strand
TTAGACTAAATAAATGGTATTTTAAATATCTGCATATCTCCGTTGTGTTGAATAAACATTAGGCCTAATCTAAGTTTATAATTGTGTATCTTTTATTTGATGTTACGATTTCATCTACACATTAATTATAATTTCAATTGGTTACATATTTCTCTTTGTTTAGACAGTTGTTGGAGGAGCAAGATGGTGTTGGAGGTGTCTGATGTTTTATCAGATGAACCAGTCAGTAAAAGTCATGTCAGTCCTCAACAGTACACAAAAGTTAAGCAAGTCTCAAACCTCTAATAGTGCAGTAACAGCCGTCATGCAATTGCTACACGTAGTTGATCTCACCCAGCCTGCAAAAACATTTACAGTGTGAGCTCAGTCACACAAATGACATGGTCTGTCTCTGTATTGTTCTGCCTGTGTAGTTGAAGTAATACCATCTAATATGTATTGAATGTTAACTGCGGCTGAACCCTAGTATGCTGCTGCTAAATTCATACAAGTTATTGCTTAGTTTCAACACTAGTCTGTTTTTTTTCCCTCCGGTCTCGACTTGGTCTCGGTCTTGGTCTCGACTTGGTTTGTCTTGGTCTTGGCTTGGTCTGTCTTGGTCTTGGCTTGGTCTGTCTTGGTCTTGGCTTGGTCTGTCTTGGTCTTGGTCTTGGTCTTGTCTTGGTCTCGATACCCTCTGGTCTTGGTAGTGTCTTGGTCTCGGTTTAGCCGGTCTTGACTACAAGTCTAGTATCTGGTCCCCCTCCTACGGGAGGTAGATTATAACAAATGGGGGCTCGTCCGGGATTTTGACGCCCTGCTGCTCGGTGGACTTCTTGGTGGTTGGTGACTGAGGTGTGGTGTTAGGGTGACTAGGGACTATAATAGTTAAGTGGCTAGGTAGCTAAGTTGTGCGTTGCTTTGCTGGTCTGTGTTTTATGTAGTGTTGAGTATGGCGGCATCTGCTATACAAACCTTTATTGAGGACCCTTCGGTTGGGTTGCTACTAAGACTGCGTAAGACAGATTTAGTGACACTAGCTGACTATTACAACATACTAGTAAAAAACAAGCTCTGAAGGCAGACATTTTGGAGGTTTTTAAAGAGCATTTATTGGACTTAATGGAGGCAGATGTTATGTCACTGGATGAGGAGGAAGAATTCGTAGAGGGTGTTGGGGATGAGGTGTTAGGGGCTCCCTCGCCCACACGGTTGGTAAGCAGTCTGGGTGATGGGGAGGCTTCGGTTCCTCAGACTTTGCCGAAATTTGACCTGTTCTCTCCTGTGTCCGCTGAGTCAGTGAAGGTTGCTCGAATTCGGTTAAAATGTCCCATCTTGAGGCAGACCTACGGGAAAGGGAAGAAAGTCGAAAGTATAAGTTTGAACTGGAAGTTCGTCAAATAGAGGCAGATAAGGAGGCATGTATCCAGATTAAGAGAATGGAGTTGGAGGCTGGAATGGAGTACAGTGCTTTACTGCCATCTGGTGAGGAAAAGGGTCATTTTGATGTAAGAACATCGCCTTGGTGCTGCCACTTAGGGAGGCAGAAGTAGACAGTTACTTCTCCGCTTATGAATGGGTGGCTACCACCTTAAAATGGCCTCAGGGGGTGTGGTCATTGCTGCTGCAGTGCAGGCTGTCCGGCAAGGCCCAGGAGGTGATGGCCTCTTTGTCATTGCAGGACAGTCGTGATTACAAGGTGGTAAAGGTTACCGTTTTAAGGGCATATGAGCTGGTTCCTGAGGCAATTATGCAGAGATTCAGAAACCACATAAAAAATCCCCAAAACGTTCTTGGGGAACCGATCCTCTTGGAAGATTTAAAAGCCATCTACTTTACCGGATCTTGGTTAATTTGAATGAACAGAAGGTTAGTGACCTTAGCCCAGGAGCCATCTTGGCAGATGAATATGCCTTAACCCATAAGACGTTGTTTTCTGCTTTTCCGACTGAAGGCAGACCTGTAGTGTCGCCATGTAGTCATCCGCGAGCTGGCGAGGCTACTACAACAACAGACAGTAGAGAATGTTGCCACTGGGTAGGTCATGTTATTGCTGACTGCCTTGACCTAAAGAGCAAGCAGAAAGCACCTCCCCATGAACCTAGGGAAGTGGGTTTATTTCAATTCGTGGATCGTTTGGCTGAACCCACCGTAATAACAGTTACAAGTTATTCACCCTTCATATCCACTGGCTGGGTGTCTTTGACAGGTGACCAGGCAAGTGGGCAGTCAGTGGAAGTTTTAAGGCACACAGGGGCTGGGCAATCCCTGATTCTTGCCAGCGTGCTGCCTTGGTCTGTTCACTGGTGATATTTCAGGGTATAGAAATGGGGACTTTATGTTTTGATTTCTTTCTTTTGGTCCCGTCCAGCCCCTTCTCCCAAACATACTATTGTAATATATTACTGTGGTAATAAAAGCCCTTGTTTCAATGGTACATTTTTGTGTTGTGTCCTTACTCGCAACCATGATTCCATACCTCTTTTGCTGACTACTGGAGGTACTTGAGCAGTAGGGTGTCAGGTCCCCCTCCTACGGGAGCTAGATTATAACACTGCATTATTTTGTAATTTATTTTGATCCACTTAAAATTAAGGTATTTAATATCTTATTTTAAAATACATTTTGATGCATCTTTGCCTATCCCTGTGTGTGTTAGATACAATACCATATCACTGTATGTGTGGCACCACTAACAATTCCCTTTTTTCCCTCCTTCGCTTTGCCAACCAATACAAGTTCCCACCCCATCTAATAGCGTAATGAGGGTATTTCAACTCACCTCTCGAGTCGATAGCACAGCCATCGATGACACTGACCATCCTCAGGACTTCTTTGACGTCAGGGTCTCTCTGCTGCGTGGTGCTGAATTGGCCCATCAACTTTGAAAACATGGAATCCCTTACATTGGGAGAGGGAGGGGGCTGTTTCCGGTTGGAATTACTCCATAGAAAAACTGCCACAATTGTTCCCCTTGCATGTCTTTGGCTTGACTCAGTGATGGAGTGCTACCTCTTCCCATCTCCTGCTCTTGACTCCAAAAACCTCTCTAGGTGCTGTCACCATTCATGTCCCAAAACAGGTAGTGCAGGTGCTCGATTCCATTCCTGGGGATGCCCCGGGACTCCATTCTACCCTGAATTTGCAGACCTCCCCCTCTCTGGGGACGGCCACCCCTTTGCATGTGCTGTGTCCTTCCGGTGCCTGGGTTGTCTTGTGTCCATTGTGATGGTTTATTTTGGTGCTCAATCTCTTGCAATCTATTTGCTGGCTATTGCAGAACACTGACATTCCTGTCTTGCAGGAAATGATGTACAGAACGAGCAGAATGGCTGACTGCAGTGTCATGCTGGAGGACCATGTCAGGATGAGCCTGCAGGATGGGTACCACATAGCACTTTTTGCCAGTCCTGTCTGGTTCAGCAAAGGTGGGTTTGTCCCCATAGGCGATGTTGTTGCTGTTGATATTGACTGAGGACCTGCCTTACCACAGGCCTACAGGTCTTCAGTCCAGCCTCTCTCAGCCTATTGCAGTCTGAGCACTGATAGTGCATTTAGTACTTTTTGTTTATAGAGCCCTTTTGCACAAACTACCGCCTTTTATCAATTCCCTTTTAACTCTCAGACTGATTGGATCCATGACCTGAGCTCAGGGGTGGCTATCACTGGAGATCTCTAAGATCTCCACTGAATTGGGTAGAACTGGTTTTAGTTCCTTTTCACCACACTTGTGGAATTAATTACAATGTACTTTTAAATTGGAGGAACTGGTGCCATTAGGGCATTTTAGATGTTTACTTAAAACATTTAATTACTGACTGTGTTTGTTTGATGTGATTGTGTTGCATTGTTCTTGCAACTGAGAACTTGTTCTCAATCAACGTACATGGTTAAAATGAATAAATATAGTGGGATTGTGTGTTGCTGGTGTAACTTGGGCAGTTGTTGTTGCCATCCTGTACCTGTTCTGCAGGTGTGATTTTCAGATATACCAATCATGTGCAGTTTGTGCAGGTCGGCTGTATGAAATGCCTTTGACAGGTCAGCAAACAGAGAAGGGGCTGGGAACCGTCGTTGCAACCGTCGTTGCAAAGCAAACTATGCGCAATTGACAAACAAAAATATTTTTGTAGCTAGCTATGAAATATGAACTTTAGTATATTGCTTCCAAATCGGTACCAAATTTGGTGAAGATCGGCCATTAGGGGGCGCTTTAATCAACATTTATGTGTTTAGGCAAATTTTAGGATTTACTACTTCCATTAATGTGAGTAACTTTAAATTTACAGTGTAGATGTGCAATGGCTACCGGAACTCACATTAAAAAAAATACACATGTGGGCCACTAGGTGGCGCTATAATGATGTCAAATGTGTTTTTACCTATAACTTCCACATTCCACATTGCACAATATAAACTTTTATATCTATGTGTTCATTGAATTAAGTTGAATCTAATGATATAGGACACGCCCATTTCTGATAACAATATTTTTCACAATATCGCGTCATGCGTAAACCAACTTTTTCAAATTCCTCCTAGACCGTGCCACCGATCTACACAGAACTTGGTATCTAGTATCTCCCGATGGACCTGACCAAAAGTTATCAAAATAATTTTGCTATGTTAAACTATGCGCAATTGACAAACAAACAAATTTTTGTAGCTAGCTACGAAACATTAACTTTATTATATCGCTGCCAAATTAAATGCTATCATCAAAAAACTTGAGATTTTTGTTCAATGTCCCACTGTGATATTCTATACCAAATTTGGCCAAGATTGGCCATTAGGGGGCACTTTAATTAATGTTTATTTGTTTTAGACAATAACTCAATACATTTAACTGGGTCAATTGTGATTACAACATCTTTTCCATAGTAAATGCTATCAACATGAAACTTTTGGTGCTTGTTTGGCATGCCGCTTTGAAGCTCTGTACCAAATCTTTTGTCATTAAAAGGTGCTGTTGTCAACGTAGAGCAGTTTTGCCCATTTACTTAATCAATGTTAATGGGATATTTACAACGGTGATGTACCACAGAACTTGTAGCTCCCACCTCGATATTTTCTGACATTTGCCTCGCCAACGTTATACTTTGGGCTCCGCTTTCCATAATGACTATCCAAAAGTATGAGCTTTTTTAATGTGTCAGACATTATAAAACATATAAAAAATGTATTATAATCGTATATGCTACAATTTGTTTCAAACAAAGACAAGATTAATTCATAATGAATGTAATATACTTTTATTTAGCAGATTTAATTGTGGTGTTCTATCCTAACCAATATTTCCTATATTTCTAAGCAGTTGATCTATGCTATATTCTGATAAAATGCCACTCGTTGGGGTTATTAGAGTACGCTGGATCATGTGCCTGTGTATCTGGCAAACTTTATTTCCTGTTTGGAGTGTGCGGTTCCTGTTTGGACAAATGAAGTTAACTCATTATTTGGTTCTGTTTTTTGTTTAATGTGTACAAAGGCAAAGTGTACAGACAAGACGGGCAGATATACAGAAATGCTTATAGTAAATTACTACAGAACCCATGATTTTGTGGATGAATGTTAACTTTAAGCCTTGTCCCTGCGCAATTAGGACAAATTAAATCAAAGATTAGTTCACTCAAATGCACTACATGAACTGTTGGCCGCAGTATAAAGTAGCAACCTAATCTGAACAGTGAAAGGGATATGGGATAAAGTTACAGAAAATGTTTTGCTAAATGTTGTGTTTTGTTTTAGTGTGTAAGGCACAGTGTACAGACAAGAATGTTAGGCATACATAAATTATTACATGAAATTGCTAGAGAACCCATAATTTTGCGGATCAATATTAAATTAATCCCTATCCCTGTACAATTAGGACAAATTAAACCAAAGATTGGTTCATTCAAACACAGTACATGAATACTCAGCCATGGCTGTACGGCACTCTGATTACCTCTGCTGAAAACCTGTTTTCCGACAGTTTATGGATCGACATACTATGTGATGGTATTTCATCATCTGCTTTCTTAGTTTGTAATCTAATGTCTCTATCTCTATGTTTTCTTGCTAATGACAACTTTATTAATCTTCTCTAACATTTTCGACCATTATCAAAGCACTTCTTTTATCATTTTAAAATGTAATTGAAAAATCAGAGCACGTGCAAATTACTACAGACCTTGTATCTTG
Organism: Umbra pygmaea; assembly: GCA_016801145.1. NCBI lineage: Eukaryota > Metazoa > Chordata > Actinopteri > Esociformes > Umbridae > Umbra > Umbra pygmaea. Next base: position 21,040 of record JACXGM010009719.1, on the reverse strand, counting down.
GGTGTTTTGATATTTTCCAGCTTTTGCATCACAGCAATTGCGCCTTTCATTCCGATTTCATAGGTTCTGCTTTTGTGGGCTCCGTGGGTCATCGGGGCGACTTGCACCAGGGGGGGCTCGCCAGGGACGGGTTGGACCCCATCAAAACTGCTTGCAGTTCTAGTTTGGTGTTGTAATTTCTAAATGGTGAATTGAATGTGTACACATGTAACCTCAAAAACACTTAGAATTGTCACAGTGGCCATGGTTCGATTCTTGGTTCAGTCATTCTAATTATGCCCTAGGGCTTAGTAATTGGGTTGCACAAATTGGTACAGCAATACCAAGGGTAGACAAGTAGGTTGTCAAATACAAGTACCTTGTCATGTCACCTTTCAGTTACTGACTGTTTGTAGTTCGGAAGCTTGTGAATCACCCAACCATGTATCGACTTATGGCTTCTGCTTTCAACCAGCAATAAGAATCGGGCAGCTTGGCGACACATGATTGGAGGAAACATAATTGAACCATCCCGTACCTGCAGCTTGGCGACACATGATTGGAGGAAACGTGATTGAACCATCCCGCACCTACTGAGGGGTTGCAGATGAGACAAGCCTGAACCCTTTGAGGATCTCGTTCTAAATGTTATTTTCTGCCTAGAATTAGACTCAATTGACTCCTCATGGCTCTGGACCTAAAGCGATGACAAGCGTGATACCACAAACAAATAACACTGTCCCCATATAAGGACACCTAGACAAATTGGACTGAACAAATTGGGAAGTGAGAAGATTTTGGAACCCATCCCAAATAGAAAATCCTGGCAACATTTTACTTCATGTTAAACTGATTTCTTTAAATTTAAAACTTTGGTAGAACCAGAAAAAGGCTTTATTTTTCCAGAACGTAGAGGTTACTATACATACATTATTTAAAATACTTCTACTGTTGCATCAAATCTTAAACTAAATTACAACAGTAGAGTTGTACTTGTACTTGTACTTGATCTACCTCACGGTTTCCCAAGTTCAAAGCATTGAGAAAGACATTTCCACTCTCGTGCATACATTTTACTTCAAACAATTTAGTGAGTAGAAATGATTCATATAATCAAATTGTACCTGACAGTATGAACTTTGGAAATTCCCATTTCAAAGAAAACAAATTGGTCTGCCAAAACTCTCAACTAGTCTAAAGAGCAATGACTAAATGTTGTTTTCATGTCCTTTAGTAACATGAATCAAACAATGTAGCATATTCCTAATGACAATTTAATATCTCTGGCAGAGGAAGTTTTGTGACAGACTTACTTCTAGGTAGCTGAGATTAGTAACTGCTTTAAAAATATGAAAATGTTTTACCTAAAAATTAATTCTACAATATCCAGTGATGTCCTTGCTTCTATATACACAAATGTATATTTGATATAAAATTGTGGTATATTTTTTAACATTAAAGCTCTGCCAGCCATCTTCAGAAGCAGTAAAAGGCAACTGCAATGCGGTCATTTTGTCTGGGTTTCAACGACACACCAATACTCACAATCCACTAGAATTGGAGTGTCATACCAAATCTACACAACCACAAACAGGTCTATCTATAAAAAAGCAGCCCAACCCTGTTCCTGGAGAGCTAGTGCCCTGTACCTTTTCTCTCCAACCATAATTAATCATGCCCAATTCTACAATTAGCTACATGAATTACTGACAACTTGGATTAGAGGTAAAACCTACAGAATGGTAAATCTCAAAGAGAAAAGATTTGGACAGCCCTGATTGTAAAGACAAACTTCAAAAATAATATTTCCTCTGATGGAAATACATCAGATAATAAAATCAACAGAACACGATCACTCATCAGGGAAGTCAAGTCTTGTAGTGCTTATGATGCTGTTGGAATGAATATCTAACACTTTGGAATAAAGTTTTCAATAACACTGAAAACAGCAGTTAGTCCATGAAAGTAGCATGAAGGGGATGGTATGTCAGGGTACAGGCGATTCTGCAGTGTTAGCAAGTTTTGGTGTAATCCAAATTGGGTTCACAAATCAACTAGAATTACACTGGCAAAAGCTCAGTAGCAGCATGAATGCATACATTTCCATAATAAATCTGTGTTCTATGTAAAATAAATGTATGTAATAATAAAATTCACAAGACTAGAACATGAAATCCTAAGAAATGTGCATTAAAATAGTTTTATTTTAAAAAAAAAATTCAGAACCTGCATGTAGAAATCAATGATTCATTGACTTCCACTCGATTAGTGATTCACATCTCATGTTGTGACAAAAAGCAGCAGATTTTTCCCCATGTTAATGACATGGCTAAATTCACTTCCCCTGAACAATTACATAGCAATCCTTCTACAAAAAACATAAATATATATACGGCTTAAAATGTCTACAAGAAAAAAAAACGTACAAAATATTAAAACTGTTTCAAAAACTATTTGCTTCTGAAAATATTGAACTAGTGTTTATAAAAATGTAAATCACATACAGCTTAGGAGGGGGAGAAAAGCCCCATCAACCTGAAAGGCAATAAAATATTTGACAGTTAAATTAATAACAAAAATGAAATCAGTAATCTACTAAAACCCTGAGAACAGACAGGGAACAAAAAAAGTTAGTACTAACATCGGTAGTTAAACAGGTTTCCTACAACAAGCTTTTTAGGCATGAAGAAACCGATTATCCCAAGCATTTACAGTAATTACTTTAAAATGAATGTATTGGGAAGAGAAAAAAAACAACAACATTTTGGCATTTAAATATTTGGTAAAGAAATGACTGCCAAGAAATGGCTAAGTACCAAGTTCAACATTTTCTTCAAATGGCTATGTACAGATCCCTGGAAGCATACAGACCATGTGCAATGATGATTGTTGTTTTCCTTGAACAGCGAAAAAATTCAATTAGCTTATTGTACAACTGTGGTAACCACTTTACGATAGGGCCTGACAATTATTCTGTGATAAGAAATCATGCATGCATGACATTGTTTTGTTAATTTTTACACATGCAAGTTGTCTGTGGGTGGAATGTGGCTGTGTTCACAGCAATATGCCTTAAAGAAATAACAACGTAACTAGTGCACAGTCCAAATAAAACCATGAAACATCCTGGAAAAGCAAGTGGCCCCTGCTACATGAAAATAGGTTGCATTAACCACAATATTTTCATAAATCTGAAATTCACATCAACCAAAAATCTGTTCTTTAAATAATTTTTAATCAAAACGGAAGTGTTTGTGACGTTCGATTATTCTTTTAACAATTTTAAAATATGCCACAGTAACAGAATCATTTAGCATCAGTGTCAACACAAGCATAGGTACCAAGGTAAAGGAGAGGCAAATAAATATCTGTACCATAATATATCTTACTCTGACACTCATTGCACTGTTAGTGTTATTAAACAGAAGATGGGATGACAAGATTTCACTGCGGTTTGTCTGCTGAATTGACTGTTTTTCTTACATGGGCATGAAAGCAAAACTTGTTGTTCGGGCCTTGTTTGGCATCAAAAATCATCCTGTAATGTTCTTTGTTGTAAAAAAAAAACAGGACAAACGGGCAGGTATAAAGCATCACTTCCAGTTGAAATTGAACCACTTTAAAACACATGGTGGATGAAAGGAAGCAGTTGTGTTTCTTCTGGGACTTGCGGGGTGTACTGCAAGCAGACAAGAGGAGAGGTTTGCTTTCAAGAGGCACTGGATAGCAAAAAGGCCTAGCAAAAAGGCCTAGCAAAAAGGCCTAGCAGAAAGTGGGAATTATGCATAGATCTCTGTGGTGGGGGCCTTCTTGTAGATGGGCTTCTTTCCCAGGTCATAGCTTCCTTCGTCCTTCTTCTTCATGCGGTAGATGAGCAGAAGAATGAGGAGGACAGCCAAGATCAGCCCCACTGCTCCGCCAGCAATCAGAGCTGAAACAAATTATTATTAGTCCAATGTTAAGCGCACACTAATGATATCTATGAAAGCTGTTTGGATTGTTTCACTCACACACACGCACGCACGCCAAGCAAAAATAAAGAGACCACAACAATCTACACATTATTACACATTAATTGCATTTACTTGACACCTAAAGAATCTGTCAGGCTATGACACTGTTCTTAAGGTTTTTGAGATCGATGCGCTATTATCTACATGTGCGAGGAACACAGAGGGCAGTGTCCGCGTGCCACTCAATCCAGTCAGGGGTAGAATGATGCATCTCATCATGTCAAAGTGACATTGCACTTCACACTAGGCTTTTCACCTAATAGAGATGCTACTAGATCGCTAACTACTCCTGTGGCTGGTAAATTATCTTGTGTAGTAGATGACACAAACAGACAGGAGAAAGTGTGCTAAGGAAGTTGTGTTTTATGATATTTGAGCAACACGCTCAACCTAGCAAACAGGTTGTATCGAGGTGCTTCTACTGTCAGTTGTTTCCTAGGTGAACAAAGCACTGCAGTTGTATTAATATGTTCTAAGTAGCAAACATAGCCAACAATTTCCTAATGCAATACTTATATTTCAGATTTCAGTACATTTGATTTTAGTAAAACAATCCTTCAGGATTGGCGATCATAATAGGATCATATTAGATTAAAACTGTTTTTAGAAGTTCTTAAAATAATCAGTTTAGATTTTCTAAAAGGATTTGCATAAGAACCAACCCAGTTGTATTTTTTGATAGTATTTTTATATGGTTGATACTGTTCCAAATGATGATTAGAAAAGCTAAAATGACACTAGGGCAACTATGGAGGTAAATCTACCTGATGGGACAGGAAAAACAAAAAAGGAAAAAATACTGCTCGGTAGTGTGCTGTTATCTCACCTGCTAGGACCTCTGTCTTGTTAAAGAAGCTCTCTTCTGTAGCATGGGCCATGAGTACATTTGAACCGTTATCCTCAGGCATGGGAGCATTATTCAGTAACACTTCATTCTTCTCGACTACATCAAATGAATTGATGGTGGGTTTGGGCCTCATTGGTCCTTCAATGTCTGGAATCTTGTTGTTATTTATACCAGACTATGGAAGGAAAAAATATAATTACTTCAACGCTGTAAGTAATTACACCTCTGATAAAATTGTATGAAGACATATTGACCTTTGAAAAGTAAACTCATATTACACAATAACACATATTTAATTCTGCATGTAACCTGTCCCAGAATAATGGGCATCTACCCTGTCTTTAGGGTGCCTTAATGCTTTCTGATCTTGGCATGACCAAGCTTCTAATCTTTCTACTTTTCCCCACAAGGAAGTTGCTAGTTTTTCTTCTACTGCATAAACAATTGCAAACAAAATGTACATTCTCAGTTTTATTTGTTACATTTGGTTAACATATCTTTCAACTGTAGAAATCAAATACACATGTTCAAACCTTTAGAGTGCTAAATGAGAAAACACCAGCCATTTGTTGGCTTTCGTGTACATGATAGCTCGCCTAATTAGAAACCTTACCTCTACTTTGGGATTGCCGTTTCTGACTGTGAGCGTAGGCACTGTAAAAAAGAAAAGAACGCTGTTAAGACACAAATTAACAATCAACTGTGTGCCAAATAGGGCCTCTTTTCAAAACAAAGTTATTTACAATGATATACAGTGAACCCTCGCTATATCACGGTTCACAGTCTTGCTGCTTCACGGATTTGCATCGTGCATTGTGTTCTGCATTCTGATTGGCTAAACAGTCTCTCCGCTTCTTCTCTACCTGTGTGTCAATAACGTTGCGGTTTATACACGGCTCAGTCAGAAGAGCAGTGAAATACACGTGAGTCACTATTTGTCCTACTGTACTTTGTATTTTTTTTCATAATCATTTTTCATTTTCTCCCGTTCTAATCCAATGACTCGGGTCGTGGTGGGGCGGTGCTGATCTCCGCAATTTGAAGCCTTCAGTTCGTATTGATGATTAAAATTATTATTTTACAGTCCAGTAGTTATTTGTAAAAGACATTTATACAGTACTTTTATTTGTTAAACAAATGCTTAGGCCTGTAAAAAGGTTTTCTTTGGTCTCAACGTATTATGGAATGTTTCATTGTATAATAATTGTAAAAAAAACAAAGGTTACTAATTCATGGATTTCGCCTATCACGGGTTCTTTTTGGAACGTAACCCCCACGAAAAACAAGGGTTCAATGGAATGGAATTTAAAACCTCTAAAGGCATAGGCCTGGTTGGACTATAACAATTTTTTAATTATTATATTTAATTGAGGTTCTTGATTGAATAAAAGTCAAAGTATGGTCAAATTATGTAATAAATCAATTCATCCATCCACTACATTACATGAAAGAGAAAACATTTGCACTGAACTCAGACTGTTGGTGGATATTGTTGATGATAATAATGATGATAATAATAATAATAATAATAATAATGATGTTATTATTTCAGCTAGGCAAAGCAAGTTTATTTTTTAGCAAAAACCAACCTTCATCTCCTGAGCCAGAAACGCCTTCAATATCGTCATAATCATCGTTCTCATCATCTGTGTCATCCTCATTGTCAAATGAGTTCATCTCCTCATCAGGAAAGCCAAAGTCAGAGCTTTTCGGCGATTCACCAGAGGAGATGAGATCATCATGGGAAACTGCCTGTGTCGTCTTCATGGGTACCCATGTCTCAGTCTCTCGCACCTGCCGGACCAAACAAACTTTGCTTAAATGACTTGAAGTATACTAAACCAAGAGATGCTGGTAGAAAAATGCACACACAACTACTTCTATGAGGGTACGTTTCCAAAACAGTGGAAAAGCACCATGACTTTGGGCTAAAATTACAGTTTTATTTGTGATTGCCAAAGATATTTAAAAGCCTAAATAATTAGTCACCTATTACATCAGTGGTTGTTAGCTTCATATAATTTAACAAAAATAATCAGAGAGTCAAGGAAAAAAAATTAAATACAGCAAGTGGACTGGCTTTTCCACTGTAAAGTAAACAAGGGTGTTAATAATTACACATGCAGTCACCAGTATTTCTTAAAACCCCAGTGTACCGTCGTCCCCTGCTTACACCACACCTTTCAAAACTGGCAACAGAAAACCTGTCACTGACAGCAATTGTCCTGCACACAAGACCATTCATCCTCAAGTTCCCTCATCCTCTTGGACCAATGCTCTTAATGTCATCTTCAACAACATTTAGTTAATCACAAGGGGATTAACATAATTGAAAGACATCAACCTTTGATAATCACATAAGCATGTTTAACTTCACTGGATATTTGCTAAGTGAACACTGTGAATTTGATTGACAAGGCAGAGTGATTGAACCGGCGATCCAGTTAGTGTACCATTTGTCCCCAGATACAATGAGAGGTAAAATACAAAAACTACAGGGCTCAGGTTTGAAAAAGAGATTCCTAATGTACATTTGGTCAGAATGCGTTTGAGGTGAAGCCTTTGGCCCCTTGCACACAAGGCCTTGTCAGATCTCATCACGCTGGGTTGGGTTAACGCAGATTGCTGAACGAGACACCAGACGAGAGGCCAATGGTTGAATAACACCTGGCTCGGCTGGGCAAATATGTGCCCTGTCTGTGATTAAATACACAGTCATGCATTATTCATTGTTTAACTGCAACGGAAGGGGGAGGAGAGGTTTTTATCAGTTCTGGGTGGCTGCTCAAGAGAGGCTGGGAGGCTGAAGAGAAATCAAAAGCCTTCCTCCATTGTCCCCCCAAAAATGTATAAGAAGGTACAAGCCTTGTAATTCCTTGTTACGTTCCTCCACTGAAACACAATATATAAAGCCACCTACAATAATTGTGGGGTGAAAGGCAATTGGTCTTAATGCTCTCCGTTGTATTATGAATCATTTTAAGAGTTGCTGCTACAGCACTAGTGTGTAGTTGGTTTTATTGTATTCCCTTACTGAAATTACATTTGAATTAGTGGGGCGGGGATGCCATTGTTGCCATTTAGTGTCCTGCGTTCATTAGATAGGGATGGCAGTCTTTAGAGTTGACAAACTAGCTTATATTAGTCTTTACATTAGTATTTAGACTACCCCCGTTGTAAAATGGAGACTACTCTCCTTACCTTCCACATCCTCATTGTGTTTCAAATAAAATGTCCTACTTTGGCATGTCAGGGCAAGCCTCAAACCGAACACATACAGCAGGCATATCATCCATTTTATAACACATCACAGGCCCCCCTTATGCTACCTTCTATTGAACTTGTCAAAACAAGTTGTCCCTCTCTTTGGTAAATGATCAAACAGGAAATACTTGGGGGAAGGAAAAAAAAACTGTTGGCACAGCTCACCATACTTTAGGGGGTTATCTATTACAATGTGAAGTTAATGCAAAACAGAGGCTTGATCAGATCTGTGGTAGATCTCATTTTGGAATTACCTAGATGCCTGAAAAAAGCCCAAAACAGCTGCGGAAATATCTATTCCCCTGCTTCTTGTTTTCACACAATCAAAATCCCATGAGTCCAATGTGTGCTAAACCAAAAAGCAGCATTCCATACTGGCTACGAATTTGGGTGGGAGGCCAGAGCCTAGTCAAAATAAAACTGAACGGGACAGTGTTGTTGGAGTCTAGCTAATTAAGAACTGCAAAGAGCCACTTATATATATATATATAGATAAAAAATGTGTGTGTGTTTGATACTGCTAATGGTACATTCCAGAGCTTGTGTGGTTAGGCCTAAATGAAAGACATCAACACAAATGAAGCACCACTGAAGTGGATATGTGTGGGGTTTGTGCCATTTAAAATGAATTGGCTAATTTCATACAAATAGCAATCCCGTCTAAATACTCCAGGTGTCGTACATTATTGTTCACGTCGCAAAAATCTAAAATGGTGTCCTGACATTTAGCTAATGCCTAAGGTTAGCGGTGTAATAGCGGAAGTTGAGCCTGCTCTGTACTTTCCTTACTAAACAGGAAAAACAGCCTGAAGCTCATCTTCCTGGTTCCAAACCTGTCTGCATACATCACATTTCACTACTGATTTTCAAATCCCAGCTGTATCTGTTAGGTTGTCTGCTCCTTTGTGCCAGGCATTTAAACTGAACAGCACTGCTTTTCACAAGTATCACATTACACATCATATAATTAATATGAAAAACTGCATTTGACACACTTCTATAAAACTTTCATAAATCTGCGGTGTTCTCATCCTACCCAGCTGGGTGACAAATCCAAATCCCCTTTAGTAAACTGAAGGCAGTGTTTGAACTAAGGAACTAAACAACACTTCTGGATGCCTCAAGACCATATAGATTAACAAGGTTGATAAGCTTTCTCTTACCAATGGCTAACTGGCCCTATGAACAAAATCCCTCCATCTGCTAACAAATTGCCAAGCATCTGTTCTAAATGAGAAGAGAGAGCTCATGTGTAGTGTAGAGCTTTTTTGTGGGAATTGTTTGACAACTGTATATCCCATCTCTTTGGCCATTTTAAATGGACACAGCCATGAGCAAATTACACAAAAGTGCATATCTGAATTGCTAGCCACATCTGCAGTCGTCTAGTCCTTATTTGGATTGCAGAGCTGACAATTTGCTGATCCAAATGCTATTAACAGTGTCAAACGATCAGTAAAAGTAAAAATATAAATTTCTGAGTCTTACATTCACAAATGATGGGTGGGTTCTGGCCTCTCAATTATACTGCAACTATAAACCAGATTCACAATGCACATTATGGCCTCGCGAGATGCACTCTTTACCTCAGAGACAGTCTTTCATTACTTCTGTCAAGAAAATATTAGATTCCTTCCATCTAGAATTAGAGCCCGATATCACTACCTAAAAGTGGGCGATCTACAGGAAGCAGTTTCCAACCCAGGTTTGTGCGCCCTGGTTCAAACAGTTCAGAGTTAAACTGACAGAGACCACACAAAGACAATACATCTACCAGTATTAGGCTGCCAAGGATCTATAGAATTACTATTGTAACAGTAATGCTGTCCAAATACAGAACTTTATAAATGATCACACACCCTGGCATTATATACACAAAGTAGGATATATTATTTTGGTTTGTCCCATGTCAGTAGTGCAACCAATAATAACATTTAGAAAAACAAAATGACGGCAGTATTAGTCAAAATGTGGTCATGTGCTGAATGATTACTTCCTCCCATTGTGGTGACCCAGTGATTGGATTACTCAGAGCATTCCAATTCCTTGACAAGACCCTCATCAGTTGCTACAGGCTATTTATTCAAACAGTGAACCGTTATGTCATAGTTCTTGTAATGAACGCATTGGCTTGTGTCTGGACTATTTGCAGGGATATAATGCTCTGTAGCACAAGCTACTCTCTCACACTCCTTTATTTGCAAATAACAAAGTGTAACATATGTTAAGGGAGAAAATAACTTGGATACCATGGACAGTCAGTCCTTGAATCCATAGCTCTGACTATGAATTTGACCGTGGGTAAACTCCAGTTTACTAAAACAAAATTTGTTTCAGTTGCTATACTTGCTACAAACAAACAAGTGATAGGGCTTTAGCCCACACTGGTTTAGTTAGAGAAGCTAACTTGAATGTCCAACAGACTAAGTTGAACCATTCTTCAAACCACACCAATTCCTAAAACTCCACCAACACAAATCCTCTAGGTACACAAACTATATACAACATAGCAACACTGTAAATTGTGCCCTTGTTATGGTTCAGGGAGAGAGGAATTTTATAAGTAGGCCAGTTTAGTTAGCTTCCATAACTGATGCATTCCTGAGACCCACTGATGTTGCTAGCCTAGAGTCAGACGTAAAGTTGGTTAAATATGAGGTGCTGTTATGCTCTGCAAGGTTAGTTGATCATTTTTCAGATGAAAGTCAACAGGACTGAAGGAGTTTAACATCCTGGTTTTAGATGTGACCGCACTTGCAGACTGACAGAACAAAAACAAAAACTGGACCCTATATATCAAATGGCCGTTGTTCAACATAGGAACATTTGTTCTGGAAAAAAACTGGTCCTTTTGCTTTTGTAATTGCTCTGTTGTTAAAGAAGTAAAAGAAATAAAATACATTTTTACTTTATGGAAAATTCCACCATTTTGGAGGGTATCCGGCCAAAAAGCCAAAAGTGATCAATGAGCCAAGATGGTGGCATTTGCATTTTAAGATGAGATAAGGGAGTATCCAAACACTGACATTTAGAGGATACATGTCTTTCAATTTAATAACAAAGTATTACCAAATGCAGACTAGTTGAAACAATGTCTCAAACAAGTTCACCCTGTAACTGACAACGATAGCCTAATTTAAATTATCGAACAGTTTTACCACAAGCCTGCAACATCTGTTTTTTAAGTAGCACAATTGCAAAATGCACTACTTGTACCCACAACGTCTGCTCAACAACATTCAGCTGCCAAAATAGGGAAAACGTATTTAACTTAACAAAACCTCTTCTTTCAGTGCCAACATTCCATCCTACAAAATCATTTTATTGCCCAATGGACAGCAATGTAGAAACCATTATTAAATCCTGGTGAAAGTATTTATCACAGCCTTTCACTACAAATTCAATGGCTTCTTTCCCTTTAAGGAAAATAAATGCGAGTCTGTGTGTGCGTGCGTGCGGGGGGGATCATTCTAGTGCAAATGGTCTCAAGCTTAATTCAAAACCTGCATTCCAACAAGACAACAAACAGACCTAGATGTGGAACCTGAATGGGATGAGGCAGCATTTTTTCAGGCAGATAATATAAGTCATCATAGTGGACAACTGGTAACTGAGAGATGTCAAACAATGTTTGTATCATGTATTTAACACGAGCTAGCTGTATACCAAAACATAAAAAATGCTTGTCTAAGTTAAGTCCAGATAAAGTAATGCTAGAATCATAGAAGTGAAATATGTAGTAGGGTATGCCAAGTTATACTGTGAATGAGAACATGGACTAACAGCACAGATATTCAGGTCAAATGTGTAAGCTATGGCACTAATGAAAATACACAAGAAAAATACACTAAGCATTAAAGGCTGTACTAATTACCTTAGACTTAAAGCAGACATTCACCCATCAAAATCAGCTGTATGAAAGGAATGAAGCGCATTGTAGTTAGGCTAAGAAGCCATCCAAGTACTTTCCTTTTTATAGGCCAGCATACAATTGATCAGAGGGCATTTTCCTTCAGAAAGCAGAAGTGCATGTTGACTGGGTGTAGCTAAGCCAGCACCAGGTCCACTCGCTGGGAAGATTGGCTACTGAAAGGCCCCTTGCCATTTGGAGCCGTCCAAGTGTGCCAAATCCCAAAGAGGGCCGGTCAAGGTCTGCAGAGGTCAAATTCCACAGTAAAATGCAACAGAAGAGGATAATGAATGAGGGGCAGCTCTGCATGGTTTTGAGGAATGTTACAGATTCATCTCATGGTTGTGCAAAGCTGCTTGGTTGAAAACTCAGTGGATATCACCTTTCATTAAATGTGTTGCGCCAAATTAAACCTACATCATACCCCTTATTAAAATAGTCGATGTACACAGTGGACAAACTGGAGAAAGAAATATATAATTTGAAAGCTGAATTGCTCTAATAGAAACTCTTAGAACTCAAACATTTTTAAACATAATAAGTGAAATGAATACACCCCAGAAACCATGAATAACCATCCCTGTTTTCAAAAGATGGAAGATTAGGATCTGGGGACCAACTGCATTGAGCACCTATCCTTAGGGCAGGGTGTGCTAAGTACTGTATAACATATTGCTCTTAAGTTGCCCAGCTGGTTCCACACACTGGGTGGCATTCAGGGAGGCTACTACCATTCCATTCTATTTTAGACTCCTTCCCACTTCCAGGGAAAACACACATCTGTGCATGCCAGCTCTTTCCAACTAGGCTGGCAGGATATTGTCATGCCATATTGTCAGGTGCTTTGTCAAAATATGTCATGACCTAGCACAAAGAAGTACAAGTATATCCTGGTAAGTCATTGAATCCATGGGGCAAACAAATCACACTGCAGCCATGTATGGTCAACCACTAAACAAATACACTAGTCACTGCTTAAGGATACTGCCAAATGGGAGAAGGTCAAGCGTACCTACAAATTACAAGAACAAAGATAAAGGAGTACTGTTTCCCAAGATTTTAGCTGAGATGGACCAGTTTATAATTACATTAGTCATTTAGTAAATATTGTTATCCTGAACAGATTAAATTAGGACTATGTGCTTTACGCAAGGGTAGAACGATGCGTTTCACCTTCTTGGCTCCCGGATTCGAACGAGCTACCTTTGGATTGCTGACCAATCCAGTTTGTATTTACAAATGAATACTCGTTGATATGAAATATGCATTAGGTTTCCATAACCAATGTGTAAGCAATCTGAGTTAGGACTGCTAACAAAAGTGCCCTGGTAATACGATGCCTTTATTAGTCAAAGCAAGGTAGCAAGAGTCTATGAATGGTGACACCTCCCCCATACCAGACAAAACTGCTTAGCTAGCCAGCTTAGAGTAGTATAAACAATGGCAACTCTGACAAGTTAATCTTAACAGTAGGCCTGGATTCAACCAAAATGCACATTTGGTACTGCAACATTTAACACTACAGGTATTAGCAAAATCAGAAATCTCTTTGGCAAACGCAATACACATTGAACTGTATATAGGTCTTAATGAGACGTTTTTGGCTGTTTTCTCCCTCAACCACTCATGGACACCAGCTACTTATAGATCATCTTTAGCTTGAAACCTGTCTGAACCCTGGGCTTTCTGGTCTGGAGCTTTAAATCACATAGGATCGTTGAACGAAATCTATGGGTCCGAACATCTAACCAAGTTGCTAGACCAAACCCAGAGCCTAACATTTGAAAAATGTCTATCTGTCAGTTGGAAGAACAAGTCCTCTTGATTGTTGTTGCTGTAAAAACATTTGATCATTGAGATCAGATGCCTAAGAGAAATTGACATGCTGAAAAAACAAAAATTGGTGAGTCACTTCTCTGTTGCTGTATACGTGCATTATATCTAGTCCAGCGGTTCTCAAACTGTGGTACGTGTAACACTGGCGGTACTTGGAGCACCCAGTGGTAGTACACCATTTGACTAGAAAAAAATGTAATGGTTTGATATATTGTTACGCTAATCAAACATGTTGTGGCTGTACAGTAACACATAGCATGTGTATTTACAGCGGTAATGCGGTGCAAGATTAGGCTTCTTGGATGCTCATATTGCACCTGAGATTTCATAAACAGTTTAATACAGTCATTAATAATTTATTGTGCACAATGGATTGTGTTTGAAACAAAAATGTCTAAATTAACCCTAACATACTCAATGCATGTCCACATACATGGTCATACAATGGTTATTGATGTTTTCTGTAGTTTCTTTGAGATCGTGGCTTGTAGGTGGTACTTTGATCGGTTAGTTTGATCAAAGGTGGTACTTTGAGAACCACTGGTATTCTAAGTAGAATTCCTACCATACCTCAGTTTGAAAGTGAACGGTTTTGATGACATTGGGGAGAAATCAGCACAGATATGACGCTGTACAAAATATTCGGGTACTCTTTTTGGCTCGACAGCGACACAATTAAAACCAGGGGCCAAAAATCACGGACTGCGTTTTCATTACCTTTATCATCATTATAACGAGTTAGCAAGGCAATGTATTTATCTGATGCAGTTGGCAGGTACTGTAGCGAACACACTAACAACTAGACACCACTATCTAGGTACAGTACTGTTAACTGGACGCTACTAGATGTGTATTGAACGTTGGACTACTTGTTTCGTAGATAGTTAAGTAGGTAGTTACCTGCAATTCTGTAAAAACAAATACGTTTAGTTTAACTAGACTGCCATTACAATTACTGTTTAATTGCAATACAATAACATCGTGGTGGGTAATACTTTGATTTATTTTACTAACAATGTGAACGTAATAAGAAAGACCAAATAACTTTACCCAGCATATTAGCGGCAATCACATCTTTTGTGAAACACAGTGGAAGGTAGACTGGATTGAAAAGCAGTACAGTACAAATAAAGTAAAAAGGTTCCACCACCAAAGCTTAATTTGTAAAAGTTCCACCACCAAAACATTTTATCGCTGTACAGTACAGTACTTACCGACTCAGAGTACGCGGAGGCAAATAAAAATAACACGAGGAGCAAAACTTTATGCATGTTTCTCCTGGTTAATTTCCCAACAAATGTTACAGTTAACTTGTGAAAAATAACGTGGAATAAAGTTACGGGTTCTATGAAACTCCTATTTCCACAAGCGTCACAAAACGTCTATCCTTCACTTTAATCACTGACCATGTAGCTCAAAGCCACCTTCAATCTATATCGTATCTTTTACGCTCCACCCACTGCGTGCGTAACAGCGACCCCCACTTCTCAGAGACTGGGGAAATGGAAGATACATTTAGTTTTTGGGTACTAGATCAAACCCGAAATTTGGACAAATTAAGTCAACACACAATTATTCATATTTTCATCAATTAAAATTGTTATTAGTTATGTCGCATAGTTGTTAATAGTGTTTTAATTGTTATATTAAGAACGTTTGACGAACAATTTACAGAATCTTAACTCTTGAAGCAGCATGACAGCCTGAATGCGATTGGTGGACCGTCAGGCGGGCAGAAGCGTTCATTGGCTATGTTGATTTACATCTCGTTTTCTCTAAACCGTATCTGCCATTCGGATAATTTACGGTAAACACGACTGGTAAGAAACCCCCTCCCATGCTCTATTGTTTGTTCTTTATCGTACATGGACTTGATTCCCCTATAATTGCTTTTTACTGGAAAGAAAATAAGGTGCAAAATAAAATAATAACACCTTGAATGAAATGGAAATATTTCAAATGTATTTGGATGCGGTTAAAAACAACTATTTTAATTAAATAAAATTGCCATTTTCATTTCAATGCCGTGTTTTGAACTGTATTTCACTCAAGTGGTAATCCCCATTATGACTAGAAAACAAAATGAACAAATCATGAAACATTATATGCGAAGTCATCTATTTGTTCAAGGGTTTTTTACTGACGTAATTTCCACTGAAGGCTTTAAAACTTCCTTATACATGACGATGAAGTAGTCTCCGCCCTACAATATTGCAGAACGTAGTTTCCAGATTACGTACGACAAAGGAAAGTAATTCAAACAGTAAATTGGGGATGTACACTTTCACAGAAGGCATATAAGTTCTAATCAGCTGATGTAAATCAAATGAATATTCGAAAATACATTTTAAGTTATAAACCCAAGCATTCACAGTGGTATTGCTTTCTCTTGCCAACATATAACCGGAATGTAGTGTGCACAGTCGCATAATAACAATGGTGTATGTTTGTAGCATATATTGATAAAAGGTTTTTGGCAAGATATCTTTAGGTGGTTGGAAACAAAAATAGAAAGAATTACACTATTAAAATGAGAACAAATTCTTTTTGGAAATGATAATAATTTGTGAAGGTTCCATGTAACTTTAATTTAGATAATATATGAAAAACTAAGGTGTATATATGTATGTATGTGAAATTCTTTGACATGCCTTTTAGACTGATAGGCCGTGCTTAATTAATTTCATTTTATATTATTTACTTTCTTTATTGTAATTGTTCTACCTTACTATGTTTTAATTATGTCCTTCACTGAAGTCTCCCAACGAGAGATTTTATAAATTGTGTTTTGTCAATAAAAAAATAAAAATAAATTGTAGCATATAGGAAATCTGTTTTGTTTTTGCCATGCCTTAATGCAATCCATATCATAATGTTTTCATTGTTTAATATTAAAATTATTATTCCAATATCTTAATTTTGAGGCATCCTATGGGATGCGTTATGAAAATCATGTAAAGGAAGTCCAGAAGATATGTTAGGCTCTATATAGTGGCTCTAAATCAGGGGTCTCCAAACCCTTCCGTGGAGGGCCTAGTGTATGCTGGTTATTGGTCTTTCCCTTCAATTAGAGCCAAATTAGGACCTAGACTGCCAGGTGAGGGGAGATCCTAACCAATTAATGAGCTACTCCATTAGCCTTGTACAAGGTAAAAGCGAAAACCTGCATACACTAGGCCCTCCATGGAAGGGTTTGGAGACCCCTGCTCTAAATAATAAACCTGTCCAATCAGTCTCAGAGAGGTAATAAGGGCAGGCTATAGACTCGCCGGGAACAGGTTTAGCCCAAAAACACATAATACACAGGCTTTGTTTTTTTTTCAGACACTGGAGTCTGAAAAAATGCATCTTTAAGAGACTGTTCGGTATTTATGGAATGGACCGCAGGAGGAAAATATGGGAGGGTCATGTCTTTTCATTCTTTGTTAAGGAGAGGTTCACCCAAAGTTTTTAGTCTGGGGGGTCACCCAACTTTTGTATTCATGAATAAAGCTACATTTAAAAATGGCTTGTTTGGTGCGTATTTTGCCATGTAGCTCTCAATCTCGGCCAGCCTCAGACTCAAAAGTGCCCTCTTGGCTGGTGTTATATTTTTAAAAAATAAAAAAAAATACTTTACTACTATAAGATTGTATACCAGTCACATTCTCTAAAATGTAATTGTCATATATTTATGGGCCCTCCTCCACCTCCCTCCCCACCACTGTTCCAACTTTACCTGTCCAGGGAAGATAAAAACGATTCTCACATACTGATACAGTGAGTTGACTAATTAGTACTGTGCAGTGCTTATATTTTTAGATTCAAGTTTCTGGCTACACGACAGACTGTGCGTTGCTAGGGAATAACGGCACACCTCAACAGTGTAGAAAGCCACTAGGCCAAAGCTTTCACTGCAGAGGTGTGTGGTTATTCCCTGGCAACGCACAGGCAGGAGTGTGCTTATAAAATGGTTGCCAACATTTTATTTGTGAAAAATAATTTTTTAATATCTGAAAACTTGTGAAGCTTTCTTTTCAATTTGAATTAAATGTTACATGTTTACAAGTCTATTTAAAATGACATTGTTTACGATTTCTAACTTTTAAATTGATGCAGTCTCAAACCTGTGAACGTCATCAGACACAGGCTTAAACGTAGTCAGTAGCCGACATCTGCTCATGTTCATTTACCTGGAATGTCCATGCCGAAGAAATCCAACTCTCCCGTATTATCATTTTGTTTCGCGTTTCACTTCTACCAGTGCATATGTTATTACCACGCAAAATGCCTGTTCAATTGTTGCACACATAAAACGATTGTGAAATGCATGACTTCTACAAAAACAATGCATGTGAAAACACTTACCTAGCTATAGTTTAGTTGATTACTTTAACAGATTTAAAGGTACAATATGTAATATCAATCAAAACAATAATAAAATACATACTTTGCATTAAAACCAAACATCACTATACATATATTATATATATTCTTAGTTGTGTACTTACATTATCCTAAATGTTTCCACTAACTTTCAAATCCAGAGAAATTTGTAATATAATTCGAAGACACGGGACGTTTCATTATGTCACCCGTAAATGGCGTCATATAACCTGTAACTGCTCTAGTTGTTCTAAGTTCCAGGGAGCCGCCAATTATAACGTGAATAATGTAATAATTTATTTAACAATATATTACTTTGTCAATGAACATTTTTTCTGCCGGAGACGCTAGATTGGAAGGTTGTCATTGACGACGATAACAAAACCCATGATCCCACGCAACCTCCCGACGTCATCCAAGTACATCTTTTGCTATTGTTTTGATTGAGAGCCCCCTGGCGGCCAAAAATTACATATTGCACGTTTAAGTGAGTGATGATTTATCAGGTGTGTGTTGCTAGCAACTCCAAATGTCTCAGATTTTCACCTACATTTTATATCTTTACATGCCATGACAATATGAAAGCATATTATACTGTTCACTACACAAATTTCCAACTACAAAAATCGCTGTACTGCTCACATCATTATACACAATTTCTGCAATTTGTCGTCTTAACGTAGCAGTTCTCGCTACCACATTCACCGAGCGCAGGATACACATTTATCGATTGGGGATCAATGGGAAATGTTTCACAAAATCAAGTGATGCACTTATTTCACGTGACAGTGTCGGAAATTGAGGCAGAAAAATAGCCGAAGCCATTTTAATAGTTGTTTGTGCAGTGATTTGTGTGGTAAAAATCAACAGCTAGGGAGGAAAGCGCAATATGGAGCAAAGGATGTTTGAGGAGACGCGGGCAGCAACAATTGTTTATGTTCTAAAAAGTATGAACACATTTGTTTTGGTATCCCATCCATGCCAACTTTAAGTGTATAATCGAAAGCTTCAAAGATTTTTGGCTCTCTCATCGGCTCCATCTCCTCATTGTGTTCATAACGTCCCTCGTGACAAGGTTATGTAGGCCTGTTTGTGACAGCTTAGTTTGGGACAGAGTTTGAATTGTGTACTGTACAGTATAGTCACGGTATAAGAAAAGTAGGCGACCTTCCCAGTAGGTTGACATCAGTGTTGTAGTCAAGACCACCTAACCTGAGACCAAGACAAGACCAAGACCAGAGTGTATTGAGACCAAGACAAGACCAAGACTTTAAGGGGCCGAGACCAAGCCGAGACCAAGACCGAGGGAGGGCGAGACCGAGTCAAGACCAAGACCAGCGACCCACACTACATGACACAATAAATTGTGAAACATGATTAAAAGAGCTTCTCAAATTGATCTGAAAGATCCACATTCCCATAAAAACACTGATATTAAACACTGAAAGCTGAAATAAACTTAACCATCTTTATTCAATACTCCTGGGTGACTTCCATCATTTAGTACAGAATGTAAAACAATTATTCCTTGTTCATCACTAAAGTCTTCACTTTTCTCCGCCTTTTATAAACAATACATAATGTTATGTGGTTTTTAAACCAACAACAATCCTAGTTTTCAAAACCACATAGCTAAATGTGTAAAAAAATGCCAAACATTCAACATAAAAAATGCAGAAAAGCTGTGTATTGTAATGAATACAGTAATTATATGTGAAATGTTGATGTTTAGGAACAACTATTGTAAGTAAGAGTCTTTTATAGCTTTAATGTGTAATCAAAGCAACAAAAGATATCTAATACAAAAAGGTCAGAAAGTCAGTGGCCTAACTGCATGTGATTTATAAAAGTACAAAATTGATTTAATTTGGAGCAGTTTCATCAAAAAGTAAACACAATATAAATCAATGGTATTTTGGCCATCACATTTTTCAAATAGGTAAACAAGGAAGTTAAATGTTTGATATGGTATGAGCCAGAGAGTGTGTGCTGGTAAAAAGTAATATATTTGATCTACAACTGTAAATTGGAACTTAAAAATTAGCTTTCTGAAAGTAACGTGCCATACAATAACCTATTTAATTTAGTCATTTCTCATATAGGTTGAGGTGCATTACTCAGTATCCAATCTCTGCTCATATCTATAGGTTAGCTCTCTAACCCAAACGAGAGAGCATCATCTCGGCGCGTAGATTTAATGTCGGGAGCTGTATGCAACTGACATTAGCTAAGGTCGATGTAACTTAACATTAGCTACACACGCGCAGCATTTTGTATACATTACTCACTGATCAAATAAGAATATGCTGGCACAAAAATTCGCTTTGGAGCAGGAGCATCGATAAGAGGACTCGTTAACGTCGAGGGCATACAATATCGATGGTTCATAAAACTTAGAACCCAGAGCCATATACAAAGATGGATTTATATATGGCTCTCTTAGAACCGGTTCTCGAGTGGAACCCGTTTTCAATCCTCATCCGAGGGACGTTGCTAACTTTAGTTAGCCAGCTTTGCTAAACATCACTCTTACACAGCTTACCTTTGTGACGTTTGATAAACGTTTGACGTAGTCCCCACCATCTCTGAAATCTAAGCACTGCAGTATTTACAAGAAGCTGTATGCTTTCTTCTGGATGTTGTTTTACAAATATATTCTTTATGATTTTTGTAGCCGAATTGTATTACTGAAGATTTTGCAGACATCTTCTCCCGCTCCCAGACAAATACAGCTCACTTTCTTGGGAGTGCGAGTGAAAGGGGGCGGGGATGGGTGACAGCGGTAACAAAAATACATAATTAGCAATGACCAGTCACGTTATTGCT
>JACXGM010009718.1:0-27286 GCA_016801145.1 Umbra pygmaea | reverse complement strand
TTGGCAGATAGGTGAGCTCACCCATCCTTACTCTTAAAGAACTAGGCCTTTTTTGGAGGCTCCTGATATACTGTGATTACATGATTGCCTCACCTGTTTCACATCACCTTCTTTCAACTTGTGACATCGCTATTATTCCTAAATTGGTAATGAGTGTTGCATGCATTAATTTCAAAATAAACTTTTACTTAAAAAAAAAACATGCAGTTGATTAATCAAAACATCAAATACCTTGCCTTTATGTTTTTTTGCATTTTCCACACTGTGGAAACTTTCTCAGAATTGGGGTTGTACATACATTACTTAATTGCCTAAAAGCTAACCAATCAGGCACTGAAATCTCATGCCACCGCTCCAGCAGAACATAGTGAATAATAGAAAAAAAACTATATACACATTTAGGTCCATACATATTTGGACATTGACTTGTTTAGATTTATTTTAGCTGTCTAACACAGCATATTGGATTTGAAATTAAATGATGAATATCAACTAAAAGTGCAGACAATTCCAATGGTGAAGGAATTACAGCATTTTTCATATGTTGTTGCCTCCTTTTTAAGGATCCAAAAGTATGATTTCCCATGGCCAGGTGTGTGTCATTCCCTCATTAGTTAATTTACAACTAAGAAGATGAAAGACCTACAGTATATTGGATTTTAAGTGTGTCATCTACATTCAGAATCTGTTGCCATTAACAATTACATTTTTTATGTATTTTAATATTTTATTGAACATGTTAAAAATGCCAACAGAACTTGTAAACCTTAGAGGGAAAAATCCAAAAAACTAAAAGAAGTTCTTTAACACCATATGAATGAAATTCTCAAATAATATTGTTCATGTTCAAAAGTGGTAGAAAGAAGTAAAGAACTTATCTAGTCCTACCCCCTCTTAATTTTCATTATCCATGATATATTTAAAAAGAAAATAAATAAAACATCAAGCAGTCCACAAAATTGATGACCACAGAGGAATCGGAATCGCAGGTCCAGCTCATAGCTATTCATTATTTTGTTTTGGAATTTAAAAAAAAATTTGAATAGATTATTACATTTTTTTAGCTCATTCTCACAGTTATTCCAAAGACTAACACCCTTTATTGTAATGCAATGAAGTTTCATATTTGTTCTTTTTTTTCCCAAGATGGCGCCGTTGTGTGTGGTTGGCCGTCTGCTACCTGTACTTGTTCTGTTTGTGTTTGTTTTGTTCGTCTCGCTCCTGATCCAGGATGTTACTGCTATTTTGGTTTATGATCTGCAAATGCTTATTAACATCAGAATCACTGTGAATATACTGGCGGGTAAAGAATGTAGAGAATCGTGTTTATACTTTCATCCAGATCTGTCTACTGTGCCATTGGCACTGTATCGGCTTTCAGTCCCTTGCGTTTTTCAGCTGAAGAAGCGCAAAATTAGATGTGGGAAACACGGTGTGCTTTCTGTTAAACTTAAGGCAAAACTGCTGATGAAGTCTAGCTCCAATTTCGAACGTCATGGCTATGGCGTGTGGGATGATCGACTCTTTCATTGGCGTTCACTGGAGCCAGCATATGTATCACTTCAGAAAATCTTTCTACAATTATCACCAAACACCAACTTATACGATGCCATATCTCCTTAAAGGTAGGGGGGTAAATCTCCGAAACTTTCGACCACTGTGTTATGCTTCACAGTCTGCAGCAGGTGACTCTTCATTGATCAAAATGGCACTGGTCAATGTGAGATCACTCTGCAATAAGACGTTTATTTTGAGAGATTTCCTCACATCGAAGTTACTGGTTGTATTATTTGTGACCGAGACGTGGCTGTCCATTGGTGATTTAAGTCTGCTTGCCGACCTTGTTCCCTCAGATTGTAAATTTATAAATTCTCCTCGGGCTAAAGGCAAGGGTGAAGGTTTAGTAACTGTTTAAAAACAGCTATCAGTGTCGTCTTGTGGAAACTGAACTTTTTCCAAGTTTTGAACTGCAGACTTTGCAGCTTAAATTGGATGAGCCAGTGTTCTGTGGGTTGATTTATCGGCCACCTAAATTTAATAAAGATTTTATTCAGGATTTCTCTGAAGTTTTAGGGGAAATTTTATTAAATTTTGATAAGTTTCTAATTGTGGGGGACTTTAACAGGACTTTCTGAATCTCATTGACTCTTTTAATCTTGTGCAATCTGTAAATGCTCCTACATATGAGCATGGACACACACTGGATCTAGTTTTGTCATATGGCATTTCTGTATGCTATGTAGAAGTTTGTGATGCAGTCTTTTCTGACCCCAAACCAGTTGGTTTTGGGGTTTATTTTCCATGCCAGACTGAAAAACCTCTCCCAGGAGTACGCCTGTGTCATATGATAAATACTAGCATCATCAAGGAGTTCGCTACAATGTTTGAAAATAACTATAATGTGGTTGATCCACCTTTATCCTTTTCAGATCCTGAGTCTTTGTTGTTTTCTTTTAATTCTGTATGTTTAACCATTTTAGATGATATTACACCCTTGAAGATGAGGCGTGTAAAAACTAAGGTAGAACTGTGGATGAATGATAATACACGCGCACTCAGACAAATCTGCAGGAGGGCAGAGCGTAAATCTCAGAAATACAGATTCCAAGTGTCCTATGATATATTAAGAGACTCTCTACAGACATATCAAGGTGCTGTTAGAGCAGCAAAGGCACAGTATTTCTCCAATATTATTGAGAGAAACTCTCATAGACCTAGAGTACTATTTAATACTATAAACTCTATTATAAATCCACCTAATGTAATTGTGCCTGATGGATATGTGTGAAAATTTTAAAACATTTTTGTCTCAAATTCCTCGGGGTGTTTAGCATATCACAGCTACACCAACAGTTTATGTGGTGTTTGATCACTTTGATGCTTTTGATCATCCTAGTTTGGTAAAAATAGTAAATCAGTTAAGGCTATCAGACTCCCCATTTGATATAGTCTCATCAACTTTAATCAAACAGGCTTTTGATACAGTTGGTCCTAGTGATTTAAATATAATAAATAGTTGCCTTGTAATAGGGTATGTGCCTGATATTTTTAAACATGCTATGGTGCAGCCTCTAATTAAAAATACTAATTTGAGCCCAAATGAGCTAATTAATTTTAGACCAATTTCAAAATTGTCATTTCTCTCAAAGATACTAGAGAAAGTAGTTCTCATTCAGCTGGAGACTTTTTTTAAATGAAGACTTACTCTTTGAAAAATTTCAGTCTGGTTTTAGGAAACATCACAGTACAGAATCTGCACTTTTAAAAGTTCTTAATGATGTTCTATTAACTGTAGATTCTGGAAATGCAGCAGTTTTGGTGTTACTCAATTTAAGCGCGGAATTTGACACTATAGACCACAAAATTCTTATAGCACGGCTGAAGAGGTTGGTAGGGATACGAGGCGTTGTTTTAAATTGGTTTAAGTCTTACTTAACAAACAGAAGTTTTTCAGTTACCAGGGGGGAATTTACATCTTCGTCTGCCCCTCTTAAATGTGGGATACCTCAAGGGTCCATTTTGGGACCCATTTTGTTTTCATTATACATGTTTCCAATTGGAGCTATCTTTCAAAAACATAGAGTATCATTCCACTGGTATGCGGATGATACACAGATATATATGCCTGTAAAAAAAGAAGACAATCATTCATTAGGGCCCCTTTTAGCATGCCTGAATGATTTGAAAACTTGGCTGACTACAATTTTTTTGCATCTAAATGAATGTAAAACTGAGATTGTTGTGTTTGCACCTTCTAATATATGTGAGTCACCCTGTGTTGATGTAGGTTCGTTATCTATTTTTTGTAAATTCATGGTGAAAAACTTGGGGGTAGTATTGGATAAATCAATTGGAATCAAGATGGCGCCTGTGTGTTTGGCCTGCCATCTGTTGCTCTCCTGGCTTGTCCTCTGTTCGCTAACCGTGTCTTTTTCCTGCGCCACACATCTGGTCCACGTCCGACAAACTCTCCTTGACATCCGCCTCTCTGCTGTGGACTCACTCACTAACTCCCAATCTTTCGACGTGGACTGTCCCTGCTTCAAATCGCAAGAGCCTCTCCGACCGATCTCCCTGTACGATATCCGCCGCTGGCCGCTCATCTCCCCGCAGAGAAAACGAAAGAAGAGACAAGGAACCCGCAAAGGATACATTGCAAAACTGAAGGCTTACCTACGGACAGGTATCTCGCTTCGTGGCGTCCCTGCTACCTGGCAACCGCGAGGTGCGTTGTATTGTTGGCTCCGTCCAGTTTTCCCCCGGTTTCGGAGTCATGTTACTCGGGCTGCTCTCCATTAGTCTCCACTCTCGGTCGCAAGGAGCTAATCTCAGAAATCTCCGCTCATTAAGAAAAGCGTCCTCATCTTACGCTTCAATTCCTCCTCCAAAGATGGCGCTGATAAACGCCCGCTCTGTGGTGAATAAAAACTTTGTATTAAATGATTTTTACTCTTCACTCAACCTGGATTTTATGTTCATCACAGAATCCTGGATAAAGGTTGGCGATTTAATTCCCTTCTCAGAACTGGTTCCACCGACCTCTACATTTTTTAACTCTTCTCGCATTAGTGGACGTGGGGATGGGATTATAACAATTTTAAGTAACTCTTCACGCTGCCGGCTTGTCCACATAGCGCATTTTTCAAGCTTTGAAGCTCAATTCCTCCACCTTGACTGGAACAGTCCCATAGGTTTAGCAGTGATCTATCGCCCTCCTCACTCTAATAAGGATTTTATTCAGCATTTGACTGATAATAATTCAAAACTCCACCCCTATCCAGGGCGACACATTGGATCTCGTATTATCCTATGGACTTGATGTCACTGACAACCTATTACATTGTCGCGGTTCTACTCCTCACAGTTTAGCACTAATTTTGATCTGTGCTTTACTGAACTCTGCTCACAGTTGCACCTAGACCAACCACTGCCTGATCTGGATGTAGACCAACATCTTAGCCTTTTAAGCTTGGCTTGGCTTAGGGTTATAAATATAACTGCTCCCCTAAAGCCTTTCAAATGCAAACCGAAATCTCAAATGTGGCATAACTCTGACACTCGTCAACAAAGACAAGTCTGTAGAAAGGCAGAACGCAAATGGAAATGGGACTGGCTACAGGTCTCATTCCATATGTTCAAAGATTCTCTTACTGCATACCAGAATGCTGCAAAGTCTGCAAAAGCAGCTTATTTTTCAAATCTAATTGAATCTAATCACTCCAACCCCAAGGTCCTGTTTTCAGTCATTCAAACTGTTATAAGCCCTCCTGTTAACACATTGTCTATTGCCTCAGAGGCTCTATGTGAAGACTTCTTAAGATTTTTATTAACAAAATCACCAAACTACGACTTAGTGTCTGTCCTAATTCATATATCCCTCCGATCTCGACACTTGTTGCTGGCTTTTGGGAGGTTTTTGATCCTATCAACCTTGAGTCACTGAAGGACATGATTGTCAAGCTCAAACCGTTATCTGTCCTATTGATATTATCCACCCGAGATATTTAAAACGTATCATTGAATCAGCTGGGCCAAGTATGGTTTCTTTTATCAACAAGAGTCAAATCAGGCTCTATTCCTGCCAATCTTAAAGTGGCCACAGTCACACCTCTACTTAAGAAGCCTTCACTAGAACCCTCTGTTTTAAAAAAATCCGACCCATTTCTGTTTTACCTTTCATTTCTAAACTATTAGAGAAAACTGTGTTAAATCAACTCCAACATTTTTTGTCAAACAATAGTATTTTTGAGGTCTTTCAATCTGGTTTTAGGTCTGCCCACAGCACTGAGTCCGCCCTCCTGAGAGTGCTAAATGATATTTATCTCTCTACTGATTCCGGAGACACCATTCTTCTTGTTCTCCTAGACCTCTTGGCAGCCTTCGATACCATTGACCACCCTACTCTCTTAGCTAGTCTAGAGTCCTGGGTGGGTCTAAGGGCATCGGTTTTGACATGGTTTCAGTCATACCTGTCTGACAGGAAGTTCTCAGTAAAGATGGGCAAATTCTCCAGCTCGCAGGGCTCCATCTTGGCCCCTTCTTTATTTTCTCTCTATATGCTACCTCTAGGCTCCATCCTAAGGAAACATGGTGTTTCTTTTCATTTTTATGCAGATGACACCCAAATTTACATCCCCATTAAGAGAAACAATCCTTCAGGGCTGAACTCTTCTGCTATGCTTAGAAGAGGTCAAAGCATGTTTAGCCCAAAATGTCCTCTTTCTTAACGAAGAGAAGACTGAGGTTATTGTTTTTTGCCCACATTAAAAATTCTCAGCACCTAAATCCTGAGCTAGAAAGCTTTTAAATCCACAAGAGTGCGGAACCTGGGCATACTTGTAGACCTTATCTCAAAAATTTGATTAACACATTTCATCTGTAATCAGCGCTAGTTTCTACCAACTTCGTTTACTTTCTAAAATTAGAGGCTTTCTTACTCCTAAAACCCTAGAAATGCTTTTATTACATGTCGGCTAGCCCACTGCAATTCTCTATATTGCGGTATATCAAGTCACCAAATCGCCCGTCTTCAGCTAGTCCAAAACGCTGCGGCCAGACTCATCCACAAATGCCGGAAATATGACCATATCACTCCGATTCTCAAATCGTAGCACTGGCTGCTAATTCGACAGAGAATAGATTTTAAAATTTTACTCCTTGTTTTTAAATCTCTACATAACCTAGCCCTGGTCTATCTCTCTGAACTTGTCCGTCCCTACACCCCATCCCGAAGCCTAAGATCTCTTGATCAGGCATTGCTGGTAGTCCCTCGCATTAGACTCAAGCGTAGAGGTAAGCGTGATTTTTCATTGGCAGGCCCGCGTCTCTGGAACTCCATGCCCCTACAGATTAGAACAGCCTCTACCTTGTCTGTTTTTAAGTCTTTATTAAAAACCCACCTGTTCTCTTAAGCATACTATCTTACATCTCTGGCTGATTTTCATTTTTATTTTTAGCCTACATTTTATACTGCTTCCATACTTGTGTTACTGTGTTTTGTGATATAGGTCTTTCTTTTTAGAATTATTACTTTTCTGTAAAGCACTTTGGTCAGCCTAGTGGCTGTTGTAAATGCCCTATATAAATAAAATGACCTTGAACTCCCTAAAATTTGACAAACAAGTAAATGCTGTTGTGCGATCAGGCTTCTTTCAATTAAGAACCTTGACAAAAGTCAAGTCATTTTTGTCCTTTGAGGATTTAAAGAGGGTAATGCACGCTTTTGTGACCTCACGCTTAGACTACTGTATACAGGAATTAATCAGTCAAGTTTTTTTTTCTTTACATTGGTTGCCTATCCATTATAGGATTGATTTTAAGATTTTGTTGTTTGTTTATAAATCTCTTAATGCTTTGGCACCACCTTACCTTTTAGATCTATTAGAGTTATATTCTCCATCAAGATCACTTAGGTCTTCTGACCAGAAAATGCTAATTGTCCTAAGGACTAGACGCAAACTTTGGGGTGATCGTTCCTTTTCAGTGTTGGCTCCGAAACTTTGGAATAGTCTGCCTTAGCATATTAGAACTGCCTCCACAGTGTTGTCTTTTTTTCACTGGCTTTCCCTGTTTTGTACAGTTGCTTTTTTTGTATGTTCTTCACAAATTGTACCGCACCATGGCCAACTACCCATTGTTTTTAATTGGGCTTTAAGGTAATAAGTAAATTACCTTACCTTCTTATTAGTGGTTTTTTGAAAACACAGATTCCTTTTCTTTGTTGAAACAGCCCCTGTACACTACTCGCCAGCTGATGATTATTAGCTCTAAACTTAATTTGAATAGTTTTATAATCAATCAAATCTTGAAATTGTTGTATTTTTAGTTTAATAAATAAAGGATTTCCTAAAGGCAGTTTTATATATAATTCTTATAGCTCTTTTTTGTAGAATAAAAATTTGAAGTATATTTGTTTTGTATGTGTTCCCCCTTACCTCCACACAGTAAGTCATGTATGGGAGTATGATGGTGCAGTACATTATATAAAGGGAGGCTTGATTTAGTAGTTGAGAAGTTGAGTCTTTGGCTTTGTTCAGTATTACTATTGATTTGGATATTTTGGCTTTGATATAATTAATGTGAGGTTTCCAGCTTGATTTGCAGTCTATTATTACTACAAGACATTTTATTTAATCAACTTTTTCTAATTCTATACCATTTATCATGAGTTTCTTCTGTGTTGATTAATCAGATCCCAAATATTATACATTTAGTTTTGCTTAAATTTAGAGTTAGCATATTTTCATCAAACCAGATCTTCATCTTGCTCGATTCTTTTTCCATTTTAGATACTTCACATATATTGTTAATGTACAAAATAAATAATAATGGCACCAAAACTGAGCCCTGCGGTACCCTACATATAACCTGCAGTGGTTGTGATTTATGGTTTGATATTTCAAGATATTGATCGCTGTTCTGTAGATAGCTGAATAACCATGCCGATGCGATGCCTCTAATACCATATCTGTAATTTTTTTAATAATAACTTGTGATCTACAGTATCAAATGCTTTTTTAGGTCCAGAAATATCCCTATTGCATATATTCTTTAGTTTCTATTGCCTTAGTAATTTTTTCTGTAAAATCGATCAATGCAAATTAAGTTCGATTTGTTCTAAAACCATATTGTTGTTCTTAAATTATGTTATGTTTGGGAATAAAGTCATCCAGTCTTGTGTAAAATATATTTTCCAGTATTTTGGAGAACTGTGGAAGGAGTGAGATCAATCAATATGAAGTCCAAAGGAGTGAGATCAATCAATATGAAGTACAAAGGACTCTCACTGACAGTGAAGCAAGCCATCAAATGATGACAAATCAAAACAAACATATCAGAGAGACAGCAAAAACAGAAGATTTGGCCAAGTCGCTTCACTCCTTGTGTGAAGCTCAGGCACCTGTAAATTCAATCACGGACATATAGTTGGTGAGTGTAATCATCCCATACATGAACTAAAGGCTGGCTTGTCAGAGGAGCAGTGTGAAAAATAATATGCAACTTGGCGACATGTGGTTGGAACCATGTGCGCGTCCCTTGCCAAACCCCAATCTGTCCAAATTAGTTGCAGAGCTGCTGACAAGGCAGGGTCAGTGGGAAATGGGAGGGGAGAGAAATGTGTGTTTTAGTAGAGTTTTCTACATTTTCACATAGCATTCTAATTTCTACCACTGCACATTTATTTACTTTCTTGCAAATGCTGCATGTTTCAAAGGAAAAACAACATGTTGCAGCAGTCTCTTCTGATACCACTGACCTGGAGTTTCATTGCGCCAATTCTGGCCTTGCACCTGCCTCCACTGAACTTCGTCCAGTTACGCTGGCAGACCTGGAATCCCATCTGAAGGTCTTCCAAGCTGATTTAATCTTGGATATTATGGCTGCTCTCACTGTCCAGATGTAAACGGCTATTGATGCCAAACTGGCTCTGTTTACAGCTCTGGGTCCGTGCAGATGTTGAGGAATATGCCTGCTATTTTGAAGGATTTGTGTATGACCAATCTGACTACAGAAACCAGACTGTAGTCCTGGAGATGGCACTTGCCTGTTTGTAAATCAAAAAACGTTGGCTGATGGAGAAGGCTGATGACCTCGAATGCCGTTCGAGACATTGCAATCGCCTTGCGACTTGTGTGATCGGCTTGCCGGAGTGTTCCGGGGAGCAACCCGGTTGGATTTCTAGCTGGGTTCTTCACAGAGATTCTCCCCTCTGTTTTTAAGTTGCCTCCAAAATTGGACTGGGCACATCGCATTGGCAGGCACCCAGCAGACAGGGGTAAAGGCTCGAAACCGCCCATCTTCATAACCTGTTTCCACTGCTTTTCTGACAAGGATGCTGCTTTTGCTCAGGAAAAGCTGAGAGAAGCTGTTTTTACATGGGAAGAAAGTATTACAATTTCTAGACTTTAGCTCATGTATTGCCCTGAAGAGTGCTAAATTTCTCCCAGTGAAAAGACAACTGCATGAGAAAGGAGTGACTTTTTCTCTCCGCTTTCCGGCATGCCTCGATATGAAACTTACAGGTAAGAAGACACAGTTCGATTCTCATAAGGACGGGCATCGATGGTTTGCCCAACACTTTAGAAACGTGTGAGGGTGATGTTATGCAGCTCTTTATTCCATTTTCCAAATAAGCTAGATCACTAGGTTGGCTTGCCAGGGGTGTCCAGGCCGGGGACTATTGTATTTAGATTTCCTTCAGCCGACTAATCAGGTGGGATGCAATGTATTTAGTTATACTATGTATATGTACTGGTAGGCTTATTGACTTGTGGGACACATTTTTCATGCAATAGTAAGCAGTTTATTGGCCATGTATTTATTTTGCTTTATCTATTTTTTCTTTCCCTAGTGTTCTAACACATAATATGTGTCTGTGATGCACTTAGTTGTCCATATTATGTAAGCACCTGGTGGATGACTCGTTATGCTGGTAGCATGTTGGACAACATGGCATGATGGTGCAAATAGATGAAGGTTCATGTACTGCAATCTGTATGAGTCCTCGTGAAGTTAGCAGACTGTAACCAAGGGCATGTTTAAATGTATTTGGTTGGCTTTGGATACTTTTTACAGGGATCGTTGTGGTGCATCAAGTGGGCGCTTTTATTTATTACATATTTTTAAGTTTCTGCAGACATATTATCATGCTATAAGTTGAATGGTTACATTGTTGCTCTTTTACAAGTTTTCTGTTTGATCTTGTTGCCTACGCATTCATTAACTTATTTTGTAGAGGGCATTTTTTAACACAACCTTTTTTTAATAATGACAGTTTGGTGTACGGTACCATATTGTTCTACTTGCATTAATCTAGGTCAGTGGGTTTTAACCTTTGACAGGTTAGCTGTAGCCACTGAACTAGCTCACCAAATTCACTAATCAAGGGCCTGATCATTAGAAGATGAGATGATTCAAGTGTGCTAGCTCAGTGGCTACAGCTAAACTGTGGAACGTCTGGTGTGCCCCGAGAAGAGGTTTAAAAACCACTTCTCTAGGTAACACACCCAATACAAGATAACACCATGTTGTGGAAACTGGGATTTTATATTTTGAATGCTTTATCAAATTCATGAATTGCTCATCTGCTATTCTATTAGTATGATTATTGAAAACTTTGTCATGTTATTATTTTAGTTTTATTTATTTAAATGTTTTCTATATGTGCCCCACCACCTATATCTGTGCTCATAGTCACCAAAGTTTTTATTTTTATTTTATGAAAGTACAGATTCAGAGCTTTCAAATGGCGTATCACTTTATTTGGAGGAACAATGGGAATAGTATGATGCTTTTAACTGTTGAAACAATTGTAACTAAAAGTCTGAGATATTCCCCCTCAACATTTTGCCAGGTAGAGTAGGCTACTAGGAAGAGAAGTGTATTTCCATCTATAGTTCAGTACTTCCATAAGACAAATGTTTTATATTTGAATAGGCACACAACATTAGAAATATCACTCAACTTTCTTTTGTAACTCGCAGAGTATTCTCTTAAATAACAAGCCCACTTTCAGACCTCTTATCGCAGGCTGTGTACCAGATAGACTCAATTTTGATTTCAGTTTAAATGCTAATTGAAGAGTAGTATATTTATAGCTGTAGTTTATAATGCTACCATAAGGCAAATGGTTTAAATCGCAAGTTCAGTTTTATTTAAAAAACACAAATATCTTCATCATTCAACTGAACTGAAGGTTTACATATTCAAGAAGCATTTATTGAAGAAAGTGAATATAAAAAACATTTTATTTAAATTTTTTACTCTTAAGGCTCTACTGACAAGTACCCATCTCGCCTAGATGTAGGAGGTGTGTCACATATATGCAGCTACTTTTTTATGTGCTTAAGAATCTTGAAGGTTCCATGGGCCTCTTCTATGAATCTTGATCTTCAGTTCTTTTCATATATTTTCAATGGGATTTAAGTCAGGTGATTGGCTGGGTCATTCTAGGAGCTTTATTTTCTTTCTTTGAAACCAAATGAGAGTTTCCTTGGTTGTGTATTTGGGATCATTGTCTTGCTGAAATGTCCACCCTCATTTTTCTTCATCATCCTGGTAGATGGCAGCAGATTTTTATCAAGAATGTCTTGGTAATTCAATTATGTGAAGTTTGCCAGTACCATTTGCTGAAAAGCAGGCCCACACCATGATGTTCCCATTTGTAAGACATCAGTTAGGACTAATCCAGCTGATATTAATTTGCACTGACAGGGGGCTGGATTGCTTTTTAATTACTGATGGTTTTCAGCTGTCTTGGATTTCCATGCCTTTTTGCACCTCCTTTTCTTCATGTGTTCAATACTTTTTCCCTGTGTCATTTTACATTATTACACATAACTTTCTGAACTTATTTGTTTTGGTGTCTTTGTATGTGTGGATAACTTGGGTTGTTACCAACATCTGGTGAAAATTTCAAGCAGGCAATACTGCTATTAGACTAATGTATTGGAATGTCCAGGATTTCAATTAGAGGTGTGAATCTTCACTGATCTCCCGATTCAATTAGATTACAATTATCATGTCAGCGATTCGATTTGATTCGATATCTTGGTGCATCACGATGCATCACGATGCGTCAAATACATTTTTCTATTAAAACCATATAGGATATTTGACATGACAGAGTGCATTAAGTAACTGTATAGTTCAATATAATACAGTTTTCTATATTACTTCAAGTGGTCATGTTTTCATCCAAAAAGTAGTAAGATATAAACAATCTTTTTTATTTACACAGCGCACACACACGCTTTTCAAGCTTCAAGCCTCCGTAAAATAAGTCTCATCAGGTTAGGCTACTGAGAATGTTATTTTTCATTTGAATGTTTATGCTGCAAATGGAAAATGAAACAGCAACATCATTGGTTATAATCGATTATGGTCGGCCACTGCATGGATGCAGCATCGTCCATATCCGCATCGCGATGCATCGATTATTTGATTAATTTCAAAACCTCTAATTTCAATAGCCCAAAGAGGTCCTGGGTTTTCTCCCATGAGACTAATTTACACATTAAAGACCCAAGGCTACAAACATCTAGGTTTCTTATTATATATTTATGTAATAATCATTACCTGCAGACGACTCAAATAATCATAAATTAATGTAATAATCATGATCTGCAGATGCATCAAATAATAATTAATGTAAATGTAATTTGTTTATTACTGTATCATTTATCAGTTAACTATGCATTTTCTTAATGTGTTTATTAATACAGGCATAAATAAATCATGGTCTATAGTAGGGCTGGGCGATATGGCCAAAAAATTATATCACAATATAAAATAGATATTTTTTCGATATGATATGTCTGACAATATATTGAAATATATATATATATATATATATATATATATATATATATATATATATATATATATATATATATATATATATATATATATATATATATATATATATATATATATATATATATATATATATATATATATATATATAGGACCTGCTGTGACTTGATTAAATCAAAGTGTATTGTCTGCTGTATAAACAAATAAAAACAATACATACAAAAAATATGGATTGACCTTTCTGTTTAGAAGTTCCAGGTTAGTGCTGCCACTATCGACAAATTTTCTAATTCTAATCATATACTTAACGTTCCCTTTTCCTTTACTGTGATCGCATTTAAATGGGATAATGCTTCCCTTTCACAAATGTGTCTCTCATTTTAGCTAATTAGGGAAATATTACAGAGGTAAAACTGAACTACAAGCAATATGAAATACTCCTCATTTGTTGGATGTTTCTTTGTTTCAGAACAAAACCAGCTGTTTTCACGATATGTTGATATGGGATATTCTGCTCAATATTATTTTCAAAAACTCAATAACGATAAATATTGAATTATCGCCCAGCCCTAATTATTAGTTAAAAGTTTTATATAAATATTTATTTAAAATACAGCTTGAATTGATCCAATGTTTGACAAGCAAGCCATATACAACTAATATTGATTACATGTTAGCTAGAAGTTACAGAACAGTTTGTATGTAGCCTCTATCGCTAGCTAGCCAGGCTTTCTGGGAGGTTACATCCATGCCAGATCTGAGCTAGCATCTTGTGCCACTTTCCTGTCTTCTGAATTGGGGGATCAAACACTAGTGAACAGACAGCTCTGACATTTGTTCTTTCGTTCATAATTTTCATCCCTTTAGAATTTAGTTGCCATTGAATTTTACAGCAGTGCATATGACGATAATGAACAGGAGAATTACAGCAGCAGCTGACATCCTTTCTTTGCATGTTCTGTAATACAGGACACCATACTGGCATTAATTAATCTGAACTGCTTTTGTGAGGGGATGTCCAGGAAGAGTCAGGAAAAGAGTCAGATGTGAGGGACAGTAGATTGGATGCTGAGGTGAGTGATAAATAATATACTGCTATAAGGCACCAGTATACCACTGCTGAGAGCCATTCATAGGGATGATGCATTGCGGAGTGCCTGGAAACAGTGATTAACCATGGTGTATTGGCAATATATAAATGAAACCCCATCATTCTTTATTGGTTTCATGAACCAGTATCCAACATGTTTAGATAAGTCAAATTTGATGTGATTTCATAACCATGGTATAAAGTCTCATATACCATGACTATCAGACAATCCTGTTTATAATACAGAATTAGCCCTCTGGACCTGTTTAGTGTAACATGTGTTATGGTTCTCAGTGTTCAAGTTTTTACATGGTGAGTAGACCACTGGCCTACAATCTGTTGTTTTCCATATTTCAAATCTATGCATGTGACTTAATTCTACATTACAAAAAACACAGTTGGTATACACTCACCAGCCACTTCATTAGGTACTTGCTAATACCTAAGAGTTTTGTGACATGGCGTGTTATCCTGTTAGAATTGTCCATTAGAAGTAGGGTACACTGTGGTCAGAAAGGGATGGACATGGTTAGCAATAGTACTCAGGTAGGCTGTGGCCAGGGTTCAAATAAACATTTTCTTCCACAAGCTAAACGGCTAGTGAATGTTCAAATTTTAACAGCCACTCAATAGATTGCTATTGTTTTTTTGGCTGGTGAGTGAAGCAAATCTACCAGCCACCTGCATATTTTACCAGCATTTGGCTGGAAAATTATGCTAATTTTCAACCCTGGCTGTGGCATTTGAACAATCCTCAATTGGTACTAAGGGGCCCAAAGCGTGCCAAGAAAATATCCCCTATACCATTACACCACCAGCATGTACTGTTTATAGACAGTTGTTTACTTAAAATTCTGACCCTACCTTCTGAATTTTCCAGCTATTGTCCAAGTTTGGTTGGCCCGTGCAAATTGTAGCCTCAGTTTCCTGTTCTTAGCTAATAGAAGTGGCACCTGGTGTGATCTTTGCTGCTGTGGCCCATCTGCTACAAGGTTCAATGTGTTGTGCATTCAGAGATCCTCTTCTTGCATATCTTGGTTGTAATGAGTGGTTATTTGAGTTACTGTTGCCTTTCTATCAGCTCGATCCAATCTGGCAAATTCTCCTTAGCACTTTCTGAAATACTCAAACCAGCCCGTCTGGCACCAACAACCAGACCATGTTCAAAATTACTTAAATCACATTTCTTCCTCATTCTGATGCTTGGTTTGAAATTCAGCAGATCACCTTGACCATAACTACATGCATAAATGCATCGACTTGACGGCACATGATTGGCTGATTAGATATTTGCGTTAATGAGCAGTTGAACAGTTGTACCTAATAACGTGGCCGGTGAGAATTTAGAGCTAATAGTACATATTTTTTTAAGTGTCTTCAGCAGGCATATAATTGGCTGCTTGTCATTTAATTGAGACTAAGTAGTTTATGCTGATGCTGGAATCATTATAGAGAGAGTCTAACGTTTGCTTGACAATAACATAAGAACATAATGCCTGGTTGTGTACAGGTATCAGGCCTAATACATTTTTACACATTAAATGTAATGTTTTACTATTATTCCCACTAAATTAAAATGTGTACAGGAGCCAACATATTAGTTCCCACAACTGTCTCTGACATTGTCCCCCCCAACGTGAGACTATTTCAGCCTTACCTCACAGCATGATGGAACCAAATTCTCCTGTGAGTAGCATTTGTTTGCCTTGGATTGCTGTGCTTCTTCCGCATCACTCCAAGTCTGCTCAATTGTTGAACAATGCACAGTGACACCGTCTGCAGCAAGATGATGTTGTAGGTCTTCAGAGGTGGTCTATGGGCTGTTTTGGACCATTCTCACCATCCTTATGATACGTTCAGACCGATTGCAAATTGAGCATGAAATGTGCTTCTATTGCGTCTAGTTGGATGCTTGAACAATTTGAATCCACTCGTGTGGCCAAAGCGAATAGGACACGCAAATAAAGTGAGTGTTTGAAAGAAAATAGACGCGCGTTTGAGGCGGAATTGAGGTGTTGGGGGAAAGTGTGCACCTGCTCAGGGGCGTTTTCCCCCAATAAACCAATCACATTACTGTTAAAACTATTAATAAGGGACAGCACAATTAATGTGTTAATTATGCTCTAACACATTTTGTGTCAAATGTGTACAAGGCTGGGTTTATCCAAGTTTTTAATTAAAACCTATGACCAGGAAAAGGACATCATAAATAACCATTGACCATAAGAAATACATTTGACTCTTTGTTTTCAGTTAATTGATGACTATGTAGGTGTGAACTCCCTTTATCTGGTCATTTTTGTGTTCATTATTGCTAGGGAGAGGGCACATCCAGGTTGTCAATGCACATTTATAAATTCATAACAGCGTGGCTCTATAAATTATATATTCTTAATCTGACATCCTCTGCTGATTAAGAATGCATTCATAGAGCAAATTGTGAAGTTGGAAATAGAAGTCATAATTATCGACAATTTAAATGCCACCTCGCAGACCAGAATGAGATCATGAAGATACGTGAGCTGGCATTCTCCTTGTTTCCAGAGAAATGTTTGGAAACCATGCAGCTGGCAACTCGCTTCACAAATGTATCTCTTGGGACACGTCCATATTCTTGCGAGCTACCTCGACAGTGCTCTCCTGAGAGAGCTGCCTGATGAGCGAGAGTAAAATAATTAGACCTACTTCAAGCGATTTAGGTATAACATAGACACATTATATTAGATTTAGATCTAGGGCTGGTACCTGATTTGTGGAAAAGTTAAATTATTGA
This sequence comes from Umbra pygmaea, assembly GCA_016801145.1. NCBI lineage: Eukaryota > Metazoa > Chordata > Actinopteri > Esociformes > Umbridae > Umbra > Umbra pygmaea. The sequence goes on along the minus strand of JACXGM010009718.1, from coordinate 10,109 downwards.
ACCAATACCTAAAAAAGCTAAACCAGATTCCTTAAACGACTACCGTCCTATCGCCTTGACCTCTTTAGTTATAAAAAACTTGAAAATTATTGAAATATGAAAAATATTTGAAAAAGAGATCAAGAGGTGTATAATGATAGTTGCTGGACCACTTCTATATCCATTGCAGTTTGTATATCGCGCCGGAAGAGGCGTAGATGATGCAAAAGTGTTTTTGGTAAATACTCTTAGTCGTCATCTGGAAAATAATGGGGCTTTCGCGCAGCTCTTGTTTGTGGGCTTCTCGTCCGCATTTAGTCTTTTGCAACCTGTTACGTTAGGGCAAAAACTTATCAGTCATTTTAATTTTGATCATGGTTTAGTTCTATGAATTATGAATTTTTTAACAGACAGGCAACAGAGGGTTAGGGTTAATGAGGCGTTATCAGATATTGTAAATATCTCCACAGGTACTCCTCAAGGATGTGTGCTCTCTCCTGTCTTATTTATATTATAGACAAATGACTGTCAGAGTTTACAAGATAATAGTCATTTGATTAAATATGCAGAATATACTGTGTTGCTTTCCTTGCTTTCACATTCTGATCAGGAATATGGTCCTGGTTTGCACAATTTCATTTCTTAGTGTAGTAGTATAAAATTAGTTCTGAATGTCTCAAAAACTAAAGAGATGATAATTAATTTTAGTAGGAGAACATTGGCACTTCAACCTATTGTCATTAATGGTACACATGTGGAGGAAGTAGAGCAATATAAGTACCTGTGAATGGTCTTTGATAATAAGTTAAAGTTTGACCAAAATACGGATGCAATTGTCAAAAAGTCACACCATAGACTGTTTGTGCTGAGAAAGCTTAACTCTTTTAATGTACAGAGAGTTGTTCTTAAGTCATTTTATAATTCATTCATTGAAAGTATCCTGTCTTTCTTTCATTTGTTGGTCTTCATCATTATCTATAAAGAACAAAAATATGTTGCGGGGTATTGTTAACATGTGCTCTAAAATTATGGGTGTTCCCTTACGAAGCCTTACATCTTATTATGAACAGCAGGTGCTGAGGATGGCTCATAAAATAGTAGGAGATATTACACATCCGCTGCATTTGGACTTTGAGTGGATGCCCCTAGGACGACGTCTATGGGCAATTAAATGCTCTACAAATCGCTACAAATTTACTTTTGTGCCTGAAGCAGTACGGTTATGTAATAAACCTAGGTGATTTTTTGATTTTTAAAATGTTTTGTTGGAGCCATTTTATTGGCAATCAGCAGGTGACGTGGGGGGTGTATGGAACGTATTTAAATGTGACCTACTTGGTTCAGCTGTGTTGCGCACAGCAAGGTCATACTTTTTTGACAGTGAGATAGTGTATGATGTGTGATGAGGTGTATGTTAGTTTTGGAATAGGCTTGACTGTACTGTTTGTTTTTACCAAAAAAATAAACGGATTGTTATATCCATGTTTATGGTAAACCTCTGGAAAACAGGTTATTGGTTGGCGATTACAAATATGGATTACACACATCGACACTAACGCCACGCGTTAATCATCAACCAAACAAAGGAACAAATGTGCCCAAACACTTAAGTCAAAAAAGACGACTGGCTTGCTGGGACTGGTGTGTGCGTTTACTACCAGCCAGCCGCTGGATCAGTCGGCGGGCTGTTTACCACGCATTGGAGCGTGTGGACGGCCGGAAGCGGTGAAGACCAGCAGTGGACCATGCATTGGAAGGTGTGAGCGGCTGGAAACGGTGCAGACATCGGGGTCGGTGTGCCGACTGCAGAGCGGTTAACCACCCATTGGATTGGCGTTCATGGGCTGCTGAATGCGGAGCGGAACAGATTGGAAGTTCGGATGAGGCGACGCAATGTAGACAGATGAGGACGGTTTCTTTGACCAAGACCGATTGACAAAGGTAAAAACGGTGGCGTTACCATATAAAACACATGGCCATTATAATCTGAATGTGTGCACACAAGACAATCTATATTTAAAAATAAAAAAAAGGATCCAATACATTTGTGTTTTAAGGGTCAATTGTTGTTAAATGTGTTTTTAGGACAATTAATAAGGTTGATTGTGGTTAATGTGTCTGTTTGAGAAAATCAACTATGGTCAATTGTCGGTAATGTGTTTGTTTAAGAAAATCAACTAAGGTCAATTATCGTTAATGTGTTTGTTTGGGAGAGTTATGCTAAAACGAATAATTTGGTTGTGTTGGGGAAATATAATATAATATACAATAAGGGTAAAATGGATAAGGAAGCTGCACCTGGCATTGATTTAGGAGTGCCAGCTCACACTGACAAGGAGGGTGCAACCTCTGTCAAAAGGCGACCTAAAAACGTTACAGCTAAGGCATTGCTTTATAAAGTAGATGGTTTAGAGAAATCAAGAAAGTCGGCACTTAACAAAGCAGTCAATATACAGAAGACGATACAAGGGTTGTTGGGTGTGTCTGGGTATGGACCTGAAATAAACCAAAGCATTAACAAATACCAAATGTTAATTGAGGATGCAAAGAATGCACATAATAGCCTGTTATACTTGTTACCTGTGGAAGAAAAGGAAAAACAGGACAATTGGTACATGGCAAAACCTCTGAGTGTCAATGAATTCTCCCAAAATGTGACAAAGTGTTTGTTAGATGCAAAGGAGGGAGCCGATGGAAACAAGGACACTGACAACATGGATGACAATGAAATAAAACCAATGGACAGCGTGTCAAACCAGGGATCAAGAGTTTCGAGTAAAACAAGTAGATCTTCAATAGGCATTGTACGTGCACAAGCCGAAGCCAAGAGAGCTGCGCTTATGACGTGCGCGGCAGCCATGAAACGGAAGCATGCACTGGAAAGGGAGGCGGAGGCATTGCATAAACAAATGGAGCAATTGGAAATGGATGCCGAGATTGAGGCCTCAGGGGCAGAAATTGCAGTGTTGCAGGCTTTTTCAGATCAGGATGGAATGGAATCCTACTTCGAGAAACAAGCAGCCAAAGAAACTGTCATTTCGGATACAAAGCTCAAAGAGGCCAGGTTGGAAAATAAACCCTTACCCATCACAAGAGCAAGGATTGAAAGTGTTGAGAATGCAATTAATCAAAGTTCCACCATACAAATCCTGCAAAGACAACATGAAATAACGGACCTGTTTATGCAACAACAAAAGGCAAGTCAATTACCACCAAGAGAGATACCAGTGTTTGACGTGATCCTTTAAAATTTTGAGTTTTTATGCAAGCCTTTAAACACTGTCTGGAGGATAAAAGCAGTACTAAAGGGGACTGCATGTTTTTTTCTTGGAGAGATACACTAGAGGGCACCCACAAGACCTTGTGCAGAGCTGTTTACACATGAGACCTGAAAGGGGTTTCGAAGCAGCCAAAGCTCTTTTACAAGACCACTTTGGCAATGAAACAAAGATTACAGCAGCTTATATGCAAAAGGTGCTCAACTGGCCTGTTATTAAGGCTGAAAATGTATCTTTACTCCAAGACTACGCCTTGTTCCTACATGGATGTAACAACACAATGTCTGATTTGCAGGACATGAGAGAACTGAACATGTCTGTAAACCTTAGGATTGTCATTTCAAAACTTCCTTACAAATTGAAAGAAAGATTCCGAAGCATTGCATGTGATGTTCGTGAAAGGCAAAAGCGCAACCCAAATTTTAATGATGTTGTGCATTTTGTGGAAGATCAAGTCCAAATTATGTCTGATCCAGTTTTTGGGGATCTGCAAACCACCGAAAGAGGAATGCATGCCAAAACAAATACGGATACAGAAAACCCAAAAAGGAAACGTGACAACTTCACTAAAAGTGTCTATGCTACTAATAAACTACAACAGGATGAGAATAAAATAAACACACAATAGTACAAGTTGTTTATTCTGTTTACAAGGTCACTTTGTAGATGAATGTCATATTTTTGCCAAGAGCAACCATCGTGAAAAGATAAACTTCTTAAAGGGAAAAGGGGTTTGTTTTGGGTGCTTCAAAACTGGACATTTGAGCAATAACTGTGAACAACGCATAACCTGTAAGAAATGTAAATTAAGTCATCCAACAGCCTTACACATTCCAGTCAAACATAAATTGGACAAGTCAGTGGGCACTGATGGCCTAAATTCCAGTAAGCCCAGAGCAACTGGACACTCAACTATAGCCCAAACCTTTGGAAGTCAAACTGGGGCTGGTAGTGATGGAATATTACCAATTGTTTCAGTTCAGGTGAAAGCAAGAAGGGGCAACAAGGTAATACAGACTTATGCCTTTTTAGACAATGGATCAATTTCTACATTCTGCACTGATGCATTGATGAGAAAGCTGAACCTGACTGGGAAAAAATCAAGGATATGCTTGATGACAATGAGTCCGAAAACACATGTGTCAACGTACATTGTGAAGGAGCTTGAAATATCTAGCCTTAATGGGAAAAGGTACCACAGTCTGCCGAATGTTTATACGCAACACACAATGCCGGTGAACACAACAAATATAATAAAGAAAGTCTTTTTTGAAATACATCCACAATGAGAACAAAAGATTCCGGACATTTGTGGCCAACCGAGTAACTGTCATTAGGGAAGCATCAAACAAAGATCAATGGCGGTACATCCACACGGCACAAAGCCCTGCAGATGATGCTTCTAGAGGTGTTACAGTTCACAAACTTCTGAACAACAAGACATGGTTGTCCGGTCCAGAATTCTTGTGGAAAGTGAAGGACGTATGGACACACTGTGAGGTGGAGCTCACTATCGAAGAGGGCGATACAGAGATCAAGAAGGGGATCTCTGTAAATGTTATAAGTGTACAGAACAACAGTGCAACCAGTCAGCTGATAAGGTATTATTCTAATTTGAGGAGACTGAAGATTGCAATATCATGGCTATTGAAATTCAAAAAGGCTCTGCTGGTATTGAGTCATAAAAGAAAGGAGCTTCAACTGCATAGTCCTCTGGATCTCCATTACATCGATCTAGAAATGTCAAAGGCCAGAGGCATGATGGGAATGGGACGGGACTTATCAACTGATGACCTGGTGATGGCGGAAACTGCTATCATCCACTTCTGCCAAAGAGAAAGATTTAGCGATGAGATATGTGCTTTGTTGTCTGGACAATCAGTGAAAAAAAGCAGTCCCATCTACAAGCTCAGCCCTGTTGTAGAAGAAGGACTGCTAAGAGTCGGTGGAAGGTTGTCCAGGGCTGCTATGCCAGAACAAAGCAAACAACCAATTATCCTGTCAAGGGATCAGCATATCTCCATGTTAATTCTCCGACATGTACATGAACAGATAAGACATGGGGGGAGAAATCACATTCTTTCAAGGCTAAGAGAGAAATATTGGATCACACCTGCCAATGCAGCCGCAAGAAGAATCCTGTTAAGTTGTACATTTTGCAGGTGTCACAAAGGAAAGATGTGTGAGCAGATAATGGCTGATCTTCCCAAAGTCAGAATTACTCCAGACTTACCTCCATTCACAAATGTAGGGGTGGACTACTTCGGGCCAATTGGGGTAAAGCAAGGTCGTTCTTATGTAAAATGTTATGGAGTCCTCTTTACGTGTATGGCAAGCAGAGCTGTTCATTTAGAGGTAGCTCATTCGCTGGACACAGACTCTTGTATCAGTGCCATACACCGATTTATATGTCGAAGAGCCCCAGTATCGCGTTTCCGCTCGGATAATGGCACGAACTTCAGAGGAGCAGAGAAGGAATTAAAAAGGGAAATTGCGAAATTGGATAATGGGAAAGTTGAAAGGGCTAAGTGGAGTTTCAATACCCAAACAGCTTCCCATCATGGCGGTGCTTGGGAAAGCCTGATCAGGCTGGTTAGAAAGGTGCTAGTATCTGTTTTACATCAACAAACTTTAACTGATGAAGCTTTAGTCACGGTCTTATGCGAAGCTGAAGCAATCTTAAACGATCGACCCATTACCAAAGTCTCTGCAGATCCTGATGATTTGGAACCTCTGACGCCAAACCATCTTCTGAATCTAAACAGGAAACCAAGTTTGCCTCCTGGTCTATTTGTTTAAACGGACCAGTAAGTAAGAAGAAGATGGAAACAGGTGCAGTACATTTCAGACTTATTTCGGAAAAGATGGGCAAAGGAATATCTTGCTTCGCTACAAGAAAGACAAAAATGGAACAAAGCAAAACGTAATCTTGCAACAGGGGATATTGTTTTGATTACGGATGCCACAGCCCCAAGAAACTCCTGGACGATTGGAAGGGTAATCAAAACGTTCCCGGACAAGTCCGGTATGGTCAGATCAGTTCAAATCCAAACGAAAACAAATGTTATCGAAAGACCATTGACAAAATTGTGTTTGTTAGCGGAAAGCAAATCGTCCAAGTAAGCGATTGCCATGTATATCAAATTAAGAAAAGGTAAAAAAAAAAGAGAAAGAATATACATATACAACACAAAAAAAAATAAGGGGGTATTCCTTTGAGGTAATTTGATATAGCAGTGTTAACTATGTTTAATTTAGGATTAACATGGCTCCTTGTGTGTATGTTTGTTTAATTGTTATGTCTTGTATAGTCATATGCAATTAGGGGCTGGTAGTGTTGGAGCCATTTTATTGGCAATCAGCAGGTGATGTGGGGGGTATATGGAACGTATTTAAATGTGACCTAATTGGTTCAGCTGTGTTGCGCACAGCAAGTTCATACTTTTTTGACAGTGAGATAGTGTATGATGTGAAAATAGAAAAAGTATAATCCAAGGCACTCAGTAGTATTTGAAAGTATATCAATTCTTTATTTCTTCATGGCTTAAAATATGGTGAAAAAATTTGCACCTACGCGTTGCGGCTACAAGCCTTCATCAGGGTTTAAGTGACAAACACGTTCCCAATTTTGTTTTAAGTCACAGACAATCAGTTAAATAGCAATCACCTGGTTACGCCGTGCAGGGCGACCGAACAGAGAAACATATATATATATATATACAGGGAACATGTCTCACACAGTACAAAGTTACATTAAATACAATGAATCACAATACACAGTTCAATGGGTTCATAATTATTAGTACAAAAATATATATCTAGCAAGGTCATACTTTTTTGACAGTGAGATAGTGTATGATGTGTGATTAGGTATATGTTAGTTTTGGAATGGGATTGACTGTACTGTTTTTTTTTACCAAACAAAGAAACAAATTGTTATATCCAAGTATATGGTAAACCTCTGGAAAACAGGTTATTGGTTGGCGATTGCAAATATGGATTACACACAGACACTAACGCCACGCGTTAATCATCGACCAAACAAAGGAACAAATGTGCGCAAACATGTTTTTTAAATTTTTTATTTATTTATGTATCTGAATGGATGTGTTAAATGTTTTATGTGAGGCACCATGTAAGCTCAAATTAATTGCCCCACGGGGATTAATAAAGCTCTAAAATAAAATAAAAGAAGATAAATTATAGATATATTTTAGATTTTTCCCCTTCGCCTGTGAAAGTTGGAAAGCTCAGCATTCCGGTCTGATTTCTGACTGACTTCTACTTGCGATCATCCATTCCACAAAGACAAATGTGCCATTTCTTTGTTCAGGTTATTACTTTGGAGAAAGTAAGTAACCTGTTCTCTGATTTTTTTTCTAACCAACTCTGTCCAGAAACTATGTTCTTATACACTAAAGTTGGTTGTCTTGACATTAGAATAATAATGTTTCATATAATCTAGATCTAGCATTGGAATGAATAGCATTCAGTACAAAAACAATATGTCTCATACATTGAAAACAAGTTATAAAAGATTTGCTTTGTTGTGCATTAGAACCACACCAGTCATATTAGTCATATTAAAAAATAATTTATTAAGGCCAAACATGAAATAATATTTTTAACTGAAAAATATACAATATGTACAAACTATTTACTGTTCACTGCCAATATTAGCCATTCCTCCACGTTGAATGAATGTTAAATAAGTCCAGGAGTTCATATATCACATGAAATCATCATGTGACAGAAGCAAGCAATGTGACTTCATCATGTGACAGCAGCTAGCAGGCCCCTGATTGGTTAACGCGTCGCGAACAGACACACAATTCATATTTTTCATCTCAGGCATCAGACGCCAATTCGCTTCAAAGGTGTGAATGCACAAAAAGCACCAAATGAAATCACTTGCGAACTGGACGCGCGAATGAGGCGGAATCGCGTCTATCGCGCGCTAGAAGTGTCTATCGCGTTACATGACCTCCAGTCGTGCGAAAAAACGTGTCTTTACATTGATTTAACATGGTAATCACTCACTCCAGGCGCTCAATTTGCGTTCGGTCTGAATGCAGCATTAGCCTTTGCCTCTCCTATATTCTACTTGACCTGCCACTTCTGGCCTTAACAAGAACTGTGCCTGTGGTCTTCCATTTCCTCACCATGTTCCTCAAAGTGGACACTGACAGCTTAAATCTCTGCAATAGCTTTTTGTAGCCTTCCTATAAATCATAATGTTGAACAATCTTTGTTTTCAGGTCCTTTGAGTGTTGTTTTGAGGCTCCCATGTTGCCACTCTTCAGAGGAGAGTCAAGAGAACAACAAATTGCAACTGTCCACCTTAAATACCTTTTCTCATGATTGGATGCACCTGTCTATGAAGTTCAAGGCTTAATGAGCTCACTAAACCAATTGTGTGTTCCAATTAATCAGTGCTAGGTAGTTACAAGTAATGAAATCAACAAAATGACAAGGATGCCCGAATTTATGCACCTGTCTAATTTCGTTTTGATGAATATTGCACATTTTCTGTTAATCCAATAAACATAATTTCACTACCAAAATATTACAGAACACCCAATTATTTATAAATGAAAATCATTGAAATTGTCAGGGGTGCCTAAACCTTTGCATACAACTGTACAAGAGGACTGGTTGTATCTGTCTATTATTTTGTTTGGTCAAAATCTTCTCTCCCAGGCAGTGTTGCTAGTGGCATCTGGCAGTTTGCCAGGAACAAAGGTGTTTTGGAGGACATTTGTATGGTTGCCATTTTTTGTCTGGTCTTTTTATTGCCCACAACTTGCAGGGGGCAGCCCAGAGCAAGGTATCTCACTTTCTCATATTCTGTTAGTAAGCTCAAATAGAGAGTGATGTTCAACCTACTTTCGAAGGAACAAAAATAATTTGGCTTTTCATAGAATGAGGTCAGCTGACAGGTGGTTCTGAAAATAATTATATCTTTGTAAAATAAGAAACAGTGAGTCTAAGCAAGGAACTATTCTCAACCAGAGGTAGAGAGAGCTTTATAAACAACTCTGCCAAGTATGGTCTATTAAAGCTCTGTGAGGCCAAAGTGGGCCTAGTGATTAGATAAATAACTTTATATTTCAAATTTGCTTACTTACCAAAATAGTGTTTACAGTACGAGATAAAAAATACTATTAACTATTTCTTCAACAAGAACAGAACTTGGTAAAACAGCTTTCTCATCATATTCACCAAATGTCTGGAATGAACTCCAAAACACCTTTAATCTAGAATCACTTCCACCTTTCAATACTTTTAAAAACCTTTTAAAATCAACTCTGACTGAACAGTGTAATTGCTTTTTACTAGGTGCCCCTTTAAGCTTTAAGTGGTATGTCTTTATGTCTGTATTAAATTAAGTGTAATGTCTTGTTTTGTTTAGTGTGTATAGTGTTATGTATAGTGTATGTATAGAGATTTGTGGTGTTGTATGTTAACTTTGACCTGTCTTTTATGTATTTTTTAAACCTCGCCACCAGTCTTGGCCAGGACTTCCTGGGAGAAGAGTTATTGTAACTCAATGGGACCGTTCCTTATGGAATCCCAGGACCGCCAAAATGTAGTAAAAGGAAATGAGAATAATTAAATGTTTATAATTTCCATTGCCTACTATAAGCCAATTAAGTAAATTTAAAAAATACATTGTTTTACTTTGTCAATCATCAAAAAACAAAGTAAATTTAAAAAAGACTTCATTTTACTTTTCCATTTATCATTTAACAGTTGAATAGTTTATCTATTTCCTATTTTACATTTCCCATTTTCCCATTTAACAATTTACCCATTTTACCATTGACCCATTTTACCAATTTCCCAATTTCC
>JACXGM010009717.1:0-27207 GCA_016801145.1 Umbra pygmaea | reverse complement strand
CCACCACCTCATAATTACCACCACCTCATAATTACCACCACCTCATAACCACCACCACCTCATAATTACCACCACCTCATAATTACCACCACCTCATAATTACCACCACCTCATAATTACCACCACCTCATAATCACCACCACCTCATAATCACCACCACCACATAACCACCACCACCACATAACCACCACCACCTCATATATCCACCACCACCACAAAATCTCCACCACCATCATAACCACCACCACCTCATAACCACCATCACCACATAATCACCACCACCGTCATACCCACCAACACCTTTATTACAACCACTTTCCAAACCACCACATTCTTTACAACCACCACTTTCATAACTACCTTAAATACCACCACCATCACCATCATAACCACCACTGCCTTCAAATCCACCACCTCCAGCTGTACTGTACATCATTGTTTTATTTTGCACTTCATAATGTGCCACACATACTCAATCGGGACAGGTCAGGAATGCAGGCAGGCCATGCTAGCACCGCCCTCTATGCATATGCAACCATGGGCAGAATGTGGTTTGGCGTTGTCCTGTTTAAAAATGCAGGGACGTCCCTGGAACAGACGCCGTCTGGACGGCAGTGTATTTAGCTCTGAGATTTTTTAATATCTTTCTGCATTAATAGTGCCCTCACAGATGTGCAAGTTTCCCATGCATGTTGGTAATACATTGGTAAACCTTTGTCAGTCAACACCATTCACCACTGTATCAACAGATGCATGTTATGGCCTTACTATGCAGAAGAAAAGCCATACATCAACACTGTCCATGAGCGCCACCAATCTTTCTGGGCTCAGTCTCATCTGAGATGGACAGTAGCACAGTGGAATCTTGTTTGTGGTCTGACAACTAAACAATTTAAATATCTTTGGATAAAACGGCTTTTGTGTTCTCTGGGCCAAAGAGGAAAAGGACCATCCAAGCTGTAATCAGCGTCAGGTCCTTAAAGCTACTATGGTCCTACACATTTCCATGGTTCCCCTACACCACTCATACTCCAATCTGGCTCTTAAATCCAGGTCAACTCAATTTTTTCATTACAACCCTCTAATCCAGCATTTTCTTAGACCTGGGACACCAGGTGGGTATAATTAACGATGAGGTAAAACAGAAAACCCGCAGGCTCCGGCCAACGTAGGGTAAGATTTGAGTTTCCCCGCCCTACATTATAATACTACACATTAGCATGGTTCCCACAGTAGCATGGTTCTCTTACAGTATACAGTGTATAAACACACATTAGGATGTTTGCCCTACAGTACTGTATAAAAACCTGTATATGACTGTATATGAAGGGTAGCCTGTCTTTGATCTCCAGGAAAGCAATAAAGAGATTCGAGAACTCTTCTGGAAGCATCAATGTCTAATTCCAAAGACAATAAATGAAAAGCATGTTAGTAGAGAGTAAGACCTTTCTGTCTCAAAGTGTATTTCCAGTGGAGTGGTTTGATTGTGTGATTGCTGAACTGTTAGCCTTTGCACTCACAGCTTGGCCCAGCCCTGCTCTTGTGGCTACAAACCCCCTCCAACACAAATGGACCTGTTGTGGCATGACAGAGATAAACCCTGCCGCTCCTAGACCAAACAGCAGGCCATGGGAAAAGAGAGACCAGCCACCAACTATCGGTGGGTATTACGTGTGTGTGTTATTTATCCATGGTTCACAGGGTGTTTGACTGTGTTCAAGGTTCTATTGGGTGTGGGCCTGGTAAGGCTCTATCACTTATCAGTTTTTAAATGTCCTAGAGGCCCACGTCACACAATAAACTATTCATATCAATCATAGCTGGCCTTCATAAGGTGACTGGATGGCAAGATAAACAGAGGACAGAAAAATAAACTAAAACAGGAAGAGAAAACAGGGATGTGCCATAAAAACTAGAGAAGGATATACCGTATAGTGCTGCTTGAAGGTATGTGAAGCCTTGTACAATCATACACTCTTTGAGAGTTGATCTTTACAAGTATTTTTTATGTGAAATAACAGGTTTGCATCAATTCCATATGTTGGTTTAGAGGAAATCATGCATGTAGTTTAGTACAAATACAAAATTAACACAGGTGTAATAAATATGAGAAACCTGTTTTGGTGTTACCCGTATGTCTCCAAGGAGATGGAAGAGGAGAGTAAAATGGTAAATAAATGGACTGCATTTGACCAATGACCACCAAAGCACTTTACAGAGCCTCACATTCACCCGTTCATACACCAACAGTGGTGTCACCATGCAAGGCGCCAGCAAGCTCGTCGGGAGCAGCTGGGGTTAGGTGTTTTGCTCATGGACACCTCAACACTTGGTCAGGAGGAGATCGAACCACCAACCTTCCGGTTGCTAGACAACATAGTTGACCCACTGAGCCACTGCCGCCCGAGTAAGGACACATTAGTTTGGAGAAGGCTAAACGAGTTGCCTCACAGACTGATGTGCTCTTTACCCTTTTTTCCTGTTCAGTAACACCCATTGGTTGATCAGGGTTCTCATTCCTCATTTAGATCCTGCTCAAACTACTTGAATGATCCCCTCTATTCACTATTCTTACCTCAACTTCTTTCCATATAACTATTATAAATGTGTGAAAAAAGTTAGCAAATCATGAATCTCATTTACAACTTTGTCAATGATGCAGTTTCTCTCCCATTGCAATCTCCCATTCATACTCACCTGAGAAGCAGTTAGCTCTCTTCACTGCAGCTGTTGTAACATTGTTTGCAATGTCCTCTTGTAGAACAGTTAATAAAATGTTAATAATAATATTGGTTTCATGTCAGTAAATAAATTGCTGATACCTATATATTGGTAAACTGCCAATACTGGCCAACCAATTCATCAGTTAGGCTCTACCAATTACCACATACTAAATACAGTACATCAGACCAATAACTAGATACTACCTACATCCTACATGATATACAGATCATACATAATACATAATGTACAGTATATACTAACTACATCATACCTGTTATACAAATCACATTAACTACTTTATACATAATATTCAGTCCTTTCTTACTAAGCAAAGCATCTTAAAGAAAACACAGAGGGATAGAGGGGGGGTGTGAAAGTGTGTTAGGAGGATAAGTACTCTTCCTTTAGGGGTTCAGGACATGTGCCAGAGGAACTGAACAGAGATGTGATGTGATGTGATGGAGTGTAGTTGGAGGGAGGGATGGGGTACTGATCAGTAGGCGTGGTAGAGGGATAAGGAAGAGGTGTGTTGGATAGCAGGAGGATAAAGAGGATATGAGAAAGATGGGGGGATCCCGTAGGAACAGTAAATAGGCTTATGTAAGCCCCCCAGCCCAGCAGACGAGAGGAAAAGAGAGCAGAGCAGTCAGAGGCAGTTACTTCTGTTGAGATGAGCACACCGACACCAGCCAGGCTGGCCAACATCCCAGACAACTCCACTCAGTCTAAACACACACACACACATACCGCTGAATATTTCAGTCGGATCCACAATGATGAAGAAAGGAGAACGTATGCATGCATGCATGCAGGGACACATACACACAGGGAGAAACACTTCCCATTACCACGCCCTCATCTTTCACATCCTCAGATCCTGACCACAGCAGAGAACAAGGGAGTTAGTTCTACATGCTCACACACACCCATATTATGTCATAGAACACACACCTGCTTAACAACATCTGACCGGAGCGGAACAGGTGGACCATAAAAGCATTAACGAGAGGAAAGCCCCCGGCCATATTATGAGCAGCTCATAGAGATACACAGAAAGCAGCTCATAGCGATACACAAAGAGCAGCTCATAGAGATACACAAAGAGCAGCTCATAGCGATACACAGAGGGCAGCTCTTAGAGATACATAAAGATGATCTCATAGAGATACACAGAGAGCAGCACTTAGAGATACACAGAGAGAAGCTCATAGAGATACACAGAGAGCAGCTCATAGAGATACACAGAGAGCAGCTCATAGAGATACACAGAGAGTAGCTCATAGAGATACACAGAGAGCAGCTCATAGAGATACACAGAGATCAGCTCATAGAGATACACAGAGAGCAGCTCATAGAGATACACAGAAAGTAGCTCATAGAGATACACAGAGAGCAGCTCCTAGAGATACACAGAAATTAGCTCATGGAGATACACAAAGAGCAGCTCATAGAGATACACAGAGAGTAGCTCATAGAGATAGACAGAGAGCAGCTCCTAGAGATACACAGAAAGTAGCTCCTAGAGATACACAGAGAGCAGCTCATATAGATACACAGAGAGCAGCTCATATAGATACACAGAGAGTAGACACAACGCCATTTGGCACAGTCAGGAATCGAATTGGGAACCTTCTGACTACAAGTCTGACTCCATAGCCAAAAAGTTATTCAGCTGTTCTTCTAGGAGAACAGTCTTTATGGTTCCCAGCTGGAAGAACCCGTTTTGGTTCCAGTGAGAACCAGTTTTAGTTACATATAACGATTCCACTGAGAATATTAAATGAAACCCAAAAGGTTTTACTGTTCTTATAAACAAAAATGGATTGTCTGGGTCATAGAATGTATATATCACTGGATGTTACATGTGGGACGTCACCCACTGGTTTGTGAAGATTGGATTTGGGTCATCAAATTTGCCGTTACGGGCGGAGACATCTTGATTGCGGATGTGATGATTTTAGCCGAGAGGGAGGAGTAATCTTGCTAGCTAACTGATATTAATTGGGATGCTAAAGAAAAATAGTATGAAAACATAATGTGAAACAAAATGTAACGTTACTTACCGGATAAACTGAACTGACAACTCTTTTGAGTGACTTGTCGTAAAACCGAACGCCATAGCCGCACCCTAAACACCCACTTTGCTTGATCGACAATTTTAAAATCAACGAGACCATAATTCAAAAAATGTACATCATTATATATTGCAGGTAGTTTAAATCTTGCGTATGAGACCATATACTCATTATGAAAATGTTTACTGAGGTAATAAATCAAGTGAGAAATGTCTCTCATTCTCATAGACTATTACAGAAACTGAGCTCTTTTGCAACCAGACGTATCACCCCCAGCTGGAATTCAGATAGAATGCAGGTTTAAGGCACTTCCTCATTTGCGTTAATTTGCCAAACCGGATGCTCACCCTGTGGTCTGTGTACTATAAAAGGTTCTAATATAGGGAATGCAACAAACCATCTTAGGACATTCTTCCTTGTATGAGTGTATGCTTAGTTCAACACAGACTTTATCTCCCCCTCTAGAACATCTGGTTCTGAAGTGAATGGAAACATCTGATTGTGAGGTTGATTTGTGATACCTTGTTGGTATGTGGACGTGGGATTAAAACTCATTAGAGACATATGATCACCTATCTGTCCCTCACACACTGATCTCTCAGACTGTGACCCATTAAAATCTTCTCTTTTGAGGAACACTGTTGTCAGCTCCGCCCACAGCCCTGTCACCCTTCACAGAACATAGCCGCTGTCTGGAACAGAAGAACCACCACAAGGCCAACTCAACTGGACCACAAGTGAAACGAATTGTGGTCACCTTAGGAGTCACTTATTATACACACACACAGACACACACAGACACACACAGACACACACAGACACACACAGACACACACAGACACACACAGACATACACAGAGACACACACAAAGACACACACACAGACACACACAGAGACACACACACAGACACACACACAGACACACACACAGACACAGACACACACACACACACACACACACACAGTGGTGAGCTCATCGCTGAGTAAATTAATGCCAAAGTGTTTAACAACTGCCTGATGTAAGTGGGTGACACACAGCATTTGCCACTGACAGACAAACAGAAAATTCACAAAAGGAACAGTCAAGAGTCACAGGCTGTTTTAAAGTCACTTAAATGTAGATCAATGAGCCACTCTTCAGGGTTAACAGCGTAGTCATCCGCTCCACCCACAACTGTACACACCAGATGCAGCACATTAGTTTCAAACAAAGAATGATTCATTCAGCTACAATATGGTCCTCTGTATTTTTGGACCTGTTTCCTAGCACCTTAAGCTCATTTGTTTCACTTTCATTCTGGTACTTCAAGGTTTCTCTCACTTTTCCGTTCCTCAACTCTCACCTCCCTTTAAAGTGCTGTAATTAAAGATTAAAGCTACTCTTATTTCCTAACCTCAAATCCAGACTTCAGAGTAGGACACCCAAAGAGTACACACCTAAAGCCTCTTCCCCTTAGTCTACCATCTAATCCCCATGGTTACCTGCCTCCATCCCATCCACTGAGACCCAATGATACCAAAGGCCCAGTTAGATAGATCCCTCTGTCTACCACCCCTCCGTATTTCATCCCTCTGTTTATCCATCCTTTTGTATATCATCTATCTACAGTATCAATCTATCTATCTAGAGTGTCTATCAACATTATCTATATAGCTACAGTATTTATCTACATTATCTCTCTATATTATCTATCTACAGTATCTAAATACATTATCTATCTATCTATGTATCTGTCTGTCTGTCTGTCTGTCTGTCTGTCTGTCTGTCTGTCTGTCTGTCTGTCTGTCTGTCTGTCTTGCGCCTGACCCCCCTTCCTGTCCTGTTCGTCGGTCTCACTCACCTGAGTACTAGGGCTCAGCCTTTGTTATGTTATGGAGACACCTGAGATGTAGCTCCAATTGTTGCCACTGATGAGAACAGTTTGTAAAGCTGAGGCATTGCAGTGTCCAACATTCAATAAACCAATCAGTGTCATAACACATTCCCTTTAAAAGCAAGGCGTGTTTGTACCTTGGCGCATTGCTATTATTATGGCGCATTTGCCAAGCAACGAGAGATTTTCAGGAAAAGAAACTGATCTGCTAATGCGTGAAGTGAAAGCGTGTGAGTAGATCATAAATGGCACAAGCACTATGCCACCAAAATTCCACTGTGCGCACTGTGCAAAAGCCTAGAAGCGCATTTCACTGATGCGCTGTTAAAATAACAATAGAATGCTGCGCTATTGACTTTAGACCAGGTTTTTGTTGGACAATGGCGCGAAAACATTCCGATGCATGAAGATAGCACTACGTCAAGAATTATCCTGAACACACATCCCTGTAAGGCCATCACGCACATGGGCGCAAAGATGGGTGCAGGTGCATTTGCTATTTAAACGACTTGGGCGCTGGATTGGAAATTGACAACTGCGTCTGTCTTAAACTAGCAAAGACACTTCCGTTGGGCATTGCGCTGTGCTGCGCCAGGTCCAAGACAGGGTCTTTAAGGCACACCAAAAAATCACACAGCTTTCCCCTGTTACCCTGCAAGTCCTGATCTGAATACAGGTGCAAATGCAAAAAGAGACTAAATTACTTTCTTGCAGGAAAGAACATCAATAGCTTTCTGCTGGACAATATCAAAGACCACATCAGTCTCAGAGAGGATTTGTTCTTATGTGTACAACATGAATACAAACTCAAAATCCTCCAGTTTCCACACAAAGCCTTTTTTGGCAAAATCCAGTGTATCATAATCTGTCACATCCTGCCCAGGTTGGGCTGGCGTGGACATATTGAACTGAGACACATACTCATTGCAGGTGGGTGCAACACATTCCCCCTAAACTGTGTAAAGCGCTTTGGGTTCTTGAAATATAATATTATGTTTTAGTGGGGTTTATTGTATTTGTGTTTGATTATTATTATGGGGATTGTTAAGTGTGCGCCATCCTTTGTCCTACTGTGGTTTTTCAGCTCTTGTTTAGTTTGATTGTGAGACCAGGTGGGTTAAATTAGTAATTGCTTCCAGCCGGTCTCCTTTCTTCTCTTTTGAACGCCCGGTAGAACAGAGGATGGTGCATGCCATTGATAATCTGTTGCTGCGGGTTGCTGACCGAAAGTATTCTATACATGTTTATGTATCTACTGTTGTGCTACTCACAATTTGTCACCTGCAACTATTTATGATTATTGTACATTTCCTGGTCAAACACGTTTAGTAAACCTATCATCTACCATCTACCTGCCTCGGTCTCCCTTCCTCACACCACACCTGCAGATTTCGTCGTATTAGCAATGATGTTATCAAATGTATGCAGGAGACCATCATAATTGTTTGCCACAGTGCTCACTATCCGTGATGTGAAATTGCATCGAGTAGGAGCGTTTCTGGGCAACCTTGAACAGCCTGCTGACACCAGAAAAGACGTCCTCTTTGTGGACTTTGAAAAAAATGTGGCAAACCCAAAGAATGATGCAAAAAAAGTCTGCAATCAGGCAAGAATTTAGCCCTCTGTGACAGCATCACATTCAGTCTGTGTGCATAGCAATTCCCAAACATTGCACTGGGGGCTATTGCTTTCACTTTGGCCTGCAGACCATTGAGAGCTGAAGCCATGACAGCAGCCCCATCATAGGTCTGTGCCACAAGCTTATTATTTTACCTGCACTATTTACATAGCGAACATTGAGAGAGAGTTTGGCACGGCAGCATATATCAGTTGTTTCTTCCACCTGCCATCCAACAAAGGAATTTCATCTCTGATCTGATCAGAAATGGTGGCTGCAAGAGCAGAGATGAAGTCATTTTGAATAGTATGGGACATACCAGAAAACACAGTTGAAGACTCGATATGGTGTGGACAGGACAGAGTCAAATTTAGCTAATGTTTCTGTGAACTTCCAGTAATTCCCCTTATTGAATGATTCACGACACTCATCATGTCCCCTAAATGACAGCTCCTGCCAGCCAAGCAAGGACGTCACATGAATAAGGTATTTTAGGAAGGCCCTGTTTTGTTTGACTGCTTCATTATGTTTAGCCACTTGAATGTGAGCACCTTCAGGGATTGCATGCTCAACCCTGATCCTGCCCATGCAACTTAAATCTTGCACTCACATGTTCATTGCTCTTTTTATGCCTTATATATGCCCAGCGATGGACTGGCCAGTCTGGATTTTGAGCAGATGCCAGAGGGACTATGGCCCCTCGTGGGCCATCGTGGGCCATTTGGGCTGGCCGGCCAATCAGAGAGCATGATTGTCACAGATAGCAGCCCCTTTAAATGTAAACGGCGGCCCATATCATTTCCCTCTGCCCGCTTTTGAGCGTCAATATCAACGTCCTTGCGCTTTGCGCTGCGCACCGCCCCGCAGACGGGGCCGCCAGCGGGTGGAAATGCCAGGGCCATTTTTCATCCCCAGTCCGTCACTGTGTAAGCCCTGTCAAAGTTAGACAGATCTCCAAACCCCACCTTTGACCAATCAACACATCTGTGAGATGGTTTCATCAAGGGGCATGGCCAGCAGTACATTTTCTTTGTCACAGCACTTCCAGTCAGCCAGCTAACTTTGTAATACCAGGAGAGTAAAAAAAAACTGTTACTTTGCCCTATCTTTTGCAGTAAATCAATCTTAGGTGTTGGTCTGCCCTGCTGATTAATTCTATGTTTCACCTCGTAAGGAAGATTTTCAAAAGGCTTTGCCAAAATCTGATTGACAATATTAGCATTGTCTGCCATCGTGTGCAGTTTGCTAGCAGGCTAGTTCAACCCTACGACACTAGCCTAGCCTACTGTATGAATGAATGAATGAATAAACATCTAACAAATCAATATTAAAGTCGAAGGAGGAAATGTGGGAATTATGTTAAAGTCAAAAAAGGAATGTGGTGTATAATTGTATAAAATGTATGATGAAAATTGGCTAGCAATGTTGCCAAGCAAATACCAAGAAATAGGTTGCAGCAATTTGTCTTTCGACTACACTTGCAAAATCCACAATGGGTCTGAGATCGAATAGCTTTGGCGACTTTTTATAGTACAAAATTGCTGTCAATCAAAAGGAGATACAGTCTTGACAGACCCTCCAATCATCACCCAAAAGCCCGGAAGACAGGCCAGTCCACTCCTACATTCACCCCCAGAGTCACTGAGCATCCGTTGGCGGGACATAATTGCAGCATTTATCCAATTGCCGTCTAGTTTTGAAGCACTGAAAAAACTATTCAAAGCAGCCCCATTGAAGTCCATGGACACCAGGCTTCAACAGAGAAATGCACTGTGACGTTACGGGAATGTTTGAGAAGAAAAGTCAGTCAGTCGACCTGCTATATGTAGCTGATTCTGAATGAACAAGTCTTCGAGATGAACGTGTTCTAACACATTTTTGTCAATAAAATGTTAACACAATAGTACATATTTGACCATTCATTTTTAGACATTTTAGGGGAAGCCAAGCTTCCCATGCAGGCTTTAAGAAATCACACTGACTTTCTATCAACCCATCTATCTATATTATTTATCTATCTATCTATTGATCTATCTACAGTATCTACAGTGCCTTGCGAAAGTATTCGACCCCCTTGAACATTTCGACCTTTTGCCACATTTCAGGCTTCAAACTTAAAGATATAAAACTGTAATTTTTTGTGAAGAATCAACAACAAGTGGGACACAGTCATGAAGTGGAACGAAATTTATTGGATATTTCAAACTTTTTTAACAAATAAGTAACTGACAAATTGGGTGAGCAAAATTATTCAGCCCCTTTACTTTCAGTGCAGCAAACTCTCTCCAGAAGTTCAGTGAGGATCACTGAATGATCCAATGTTGACATAAATGACTAATGATGATAAATAGAATCCACCTGTGTGTAATCAAGTCTCCGGATAAATGCACCTGCTCTCTGATAGTCTCAGAGGTCCGTTGAAAGCACAGAGAGCATCATGAAGAACAAGGAACACACCAGGCAGGTCCGAGATACTGTTGTGGAGAAGATTAAAGCCGGATTTGGATACAGAAAGATTTCCCAAGCTTTAAACATCCCAAGGAGCACTGTGCAAGTGATAATATTGAAATGGAAGGAGTATCAGACCACTGCAAATCTACCAAGACCCGGCCGTCCCTCTAAACTTTCAGCTCATACAAGGAGAAGACTGAGGTGGGCGAGTCTGTCCATAGGACAACAATCAGTCGTATACTGCACAAATCTGGCCTTTATGGAAGAGTGGCAAGAAGAAAGCCATTTCTGAAAGATATCCATAAAAGTGTTGTTTAAAGTTTATCACAAGCCACCTGGAAGACACACCAAACATGTGGAAGAAGGTGCTCTGGTCAGATGAAACCAAAATCGAACTTTTTGGCAACAATGCAAAATGTTATGTTTGGCGTAAAAGAAACACAGCTCATCACCCTGAAAACACCATCCCCACTGTCAAACATGGTGGTGGCAGCATCATGATTTGGGCCTGCTTCTCTTCAGCAGGGACAGGAAAGATGGCTAAAATTAATGGGAAGATAGATGGAGCCAAATACAGGACCATTCTGGAAGAAAACCTGATGGAGTCTGCAAAAGACCTGAGACTGGGATGTAGATTTGTCTTCCAACAAGACAATGATCCAAAACATAAAGCAAAATCTACAATGGAATGGTTCACAAATAAACATATCCAGAGGTTAGAATGGCCAAGTCAAAGTCCAAACCTGAATCCAATCGAGAATCTGTGGAAAGAACTGAAAACTGCTGTTCACAAACGCTCTCCATCCAACCTCACTGAGCTCGAGCTGTTTTGCAAGGAGGAATGGGCAAAAATTTCAGTCTCTTGATGTGCAAAACTGATAGAGACATACCCCAAGCAACTTACAGCTGTAATCGCAGCAAAAGGTGGCGCTACAAAGTATTAACTTAATTTTGCACGCCCAATTTTTCAGTTTTTTATTTGTTAAAAAAGTTTAAAATATCCAATAAATTTCGTTCCACTTCATGATTGTGTCCCACTTGTTGTTGATTCTTTACAAAAAATTACAGTTTCATATCTTTATGTTTGAAGCCTGAAATGTGGCAAAAGGTCAAAATGTTCAAGGGGGTTGAATACTTTCGCAAGGCACTGTATCTACATTATGTATATATCTATCTATATATCTTTCTATCTATATACAGTATCTATCTACATTATCTATCTATCTCTCTACATTATCTATCAATATATCTATTGTCATGATGTGTGTGTAGGTTAGGAAGGAATGAGACCAACGTCAGATAGTGGCGTTCCTCTGTTTTTTATGAACTCAATTCAACGATGAGTGCAATAGTAATTCCCTTATTGTAAACAGATAGATATTGTAGCAGCGCAACATACATCATTTACTAAGCTCAAACGCGGCGTAGAAACGAGTACTGTACAGAGCATATGCATAGCTAAACAATACTATATATAGAATGTCCAGCACCACTCTTTTGCTCAGCCAGAGTTTATATAGAATGACTAATTGAACACGGCTGCACGTAATATGAAATCAGATATACAAGTACCAGCCTAACCTAAACTTAAACCTATCCAAGCACTGGCTAGGCGAGGGAGCAGTGCACCCACAACTTAAAGAGACAATACATACTATACTGAAACCAAATCAACAATGCAAACCATTGCCATACACATATATATTAGTCCAGTCTCAGTTCAATGTTCACGCCAGCTTTCACTGGGCTGGATGTGACATCTACTATCTCTCTATCTATCAATGCACTATCTATCTATATCTATCTATCCATCTCTCTATCTATCAATCTATCTATCTACATTTTTTATCTATCAGTCTATCAATCAATCTGTCTATCTACAGTATCTATTTATCTATCTATCCATCTATCTATGGTAACAATCTATCTAACCATCCCTAGATCATCCATATTTTCCCTCACTTCAATCCTCCACTCTTTCCATACCTAATCATTCTCTTCATTCTTTCTTTCTGTGTGATGCTTTCTTCTCTGCTCTTTGATCTGTTTTCTAAATCTCTTCCAGAGGGACATGTTTCTGATCTTGATCCGAACCCGGTGCAGCTAACACACACCACTCAGCACCTTTTACTTCTCCGTTTCATTACGTCTCTCTCTCTGTCTGTCTCACACACACCAACACACAGACATGCACACAGCCACACACATAGACTCAGCTTGAGCCCTCATCATCCGTAACCTTGTTCCTTTATCTAACCTTAGTGCTAGACCCTTTCCTTAGTCCTAAAGCCGTTCCTTAGTCATAGACCCTTTCCTTAGTCCTAAACCATTTCCTTATTCCAAGACCCTTGCCTTACTCCTAGCCCCTTTCTTTATTCCTAAATCCATTCCTTAGTCCTATCTATTTTCCTTAGTCCAACTCACTTTCCTGCATTTCCTTAGTCTCAGATGTTTCCTTAGTCATTATGCATTTCCTTATTCCTGGCCCCTTTCCTGAGCCCTAACACCATTCCTTTGTCCAAGCCCATTTCCTTTAGTTCTAACCACTTTAATTGATAAAAGCCATATCCTTAGTCTTAGCCCATTTCTTTTAGACCTAGTCACCTTTCTTAGCCCTAGCCCCCAGCTTTATTTCTAGCCCCCTTCATTGTCCCCCACCAATGAAATCATAGGGGAGACTCTGTCCGTTCACATGTATGTTAAAGCTGTTGTGTGTCACTGTGATAATCCAGCAGCATTGAGCTCTGTATTGCACTGCTGGTTTGCTTCTGAAGCTAAGAAGGCCTGGTTAGTCCCTGGATAGGAGACCAGTGCTCCTGGAAGGGATGTTGGAAGGCCAGTATGGGCACTCTTCACACTGGTCTAAAGTTCATTCCCAATGCCCCAGAGCAATGGTGGGGACATCTGCCCTGCGTAGGGTACCGTCTTTTGGATGGGATGTTAAATAGGTGTCCTGACTCTCTGTGGTCACTAAAGATCTCATGGCACTATTTGTAAGAGTAGCTGTGTTAACCCTGGTGTCCTTGACAAATTTCCAATCCGGCCCTAACTGAATGTACACACCGTCGCCGACTTGAGCTTCAAAGTTACAGAAAGTCATTTATTGTCAATGGACGCCGGCTTCTCTCAGCTGCAAGGACCGGCAAATCAATCTGCGGCATGTTGAGCGACCAGAGCATCAAGCAGAATGTTGACGCAGTTCAGCGGTAAATGACAGTCAACAAATCGGAATTTAAGTACGTCTGCTAGTCTTCCTTGCTTGATGTGAATGTCCTGCCATGTCAGAGCAGCCAAAGTGGCCAAAGCTTTCCCATACATTTTTGACAAGAGTATCTGCTTTTAACTACTATGCCAGCCGCAGTTGGAACCAGCTCCCAGAAGAGATCAGATGTGCTCCAATTAAATCCAGACTCAAAACACATCTGTTTAGCTACACATTTACTGAATGAACACTGTGCTAAGTCCGAACTGATTGCATTATATTTTATATGGTTCGTTCAGTCTGTTTTATTTCTTAAACTGTACTATTTTTCTAATTGTTTTATTTTATTTTAATTGCATTAATTTTATCTTTAATCTGTTTTAAATGTTTATGTTTTCCTTTTTCATGTAAAGAACCTTGAATTGCCATTGTGTATGAAATCTGCTCTATAAATAAACTTGCCTTGCCTACGTACAGTTATAACATCATGGCATCCTAATCATCCCTATCTTTAAATTGGTTCCTTCATTCCCCTCTCCTCCCTTCTCCCCAGGCATTGATTATCCCATGCAGAGACATACAACATCAATTAATATGTAGAGATGTACAGTATTGTTTCCACGACTACACCTGTCCACCCCTTCTACTGATCACCGACCTCAACCCCAGGGTGGGCTAGGTTAATTTTTAAATGCAGTCCATTACAGGTATTAATTACCCATCCACAATTGTAATCAGTAACGTAACTTTTGGATTACCCAAATCAGTAACGTAATCAGATTACTTTCAATTACATTTAGAATACTTTAAAAAGCTAATTTCAACCAGTTGAATGGCATAGCAGGATGTTTTTTTTTACATAACCTGTGTCAGGGTTTCTCTCTCTGGTGGTAGAACCCAAAGGCTTAGGCACAATGGTGTTTGTAGCATCAGAGATCTTAGGTAGGTAATCCGTATTCCTAGGCAGGCAAGAGGCAGAGCAGGAATTAGCAGGCGGAATAAACAAGAGAAAAATAAAGAATTCTAATACCATGCAAACATAGGGTTTGGCTCATTAAAGCACATACTGATGTGACTTAACGATTCAGCAAGGACTAGAAGACTGCTCCAGAATAAATAGGCAGGCAGGCTTGTCAAGACCAGGTGTGTTGATAGGAGACACGACACAGGTGTGGCACAGGAGGGTATGTTCAGGAACGCCAACATGGAACAAACAATACACAATACAGACAGACAGAAAAGACAGGCTAAGGAGGGTGGGCCGTGACAACCTGTTTTAAAACTCAATCAACCAGCCCCATCAACATCCCCATGATACTGTCTCACCCCAAAGACATCTCCTTTCTCACTCGTCATTGATTGGACCACCCATTGAGAGCATCCTTTCAGGACGCATTACTGCCTGGTCAACCCATTATCACGGCCATGTGTGTAATACACACGCTGGTCCATTGGGTTTGGCGTGTCAATGTCATGAACATTACACGCATTACGAAGGTGTTCTACCAGCAGGAGGCGATACCTTTCGATTCGCAAGGTGACGTAGCAGAGTGTAAATTGTGTAGATTTAGCAGGTTGGTAATTTGGGGATGGTGGACAGGTGTATAAATGCGTGAATTACATCCCCAGGGTTTCAAGTTCAAATCCAGGTGGACACTTTGCATGTATTTTGTTTTCTATTCCAGCACAATGTAGACGTGTTGTACACATTCTTTTTTTACCCACTATTACAGCGTGATGCAGACATGTTGCACACATCCTACCATGTTTCGAAACAATACATTACAACTTCATACATGTTACATGGTGTTAACTGCAAGGGTTCTGAGTGGTTAAGGTTAGAGTAAGGGTTTGGATAAAGCTTACATCAAGATAACGTCAAGGGTTCTGAGTGGTTAAGGTTGGGCAAGGGTTCTGAGTGGTTAAGGTTAGGGTAAGGGTTTGGGTAAGGCTTAGATCGAGTTAACGGCAATGTTTCTGAGTGGTTTCGTCCCTGGCGAGCCTGAACCAGCGTGATTATTACACGCTTGGGCAAGGCGAACTAGCATGTTTATTACACGCGTGTGCAAGGCAAAGCGTGAAACTGACACGCTGGACCAGTGTGTGTTTTACACGCTTGACCATGATAATGGGTTGGCCTGGTCTAAAGTTCTCCTTCTTATGAGGAAAGGAGCTGCAATAGGCTACAGCTGTCTGAGAAGGAGGTGAGGCAGCACCTTCATGGCAAGGTTAAGGGTCGTCTCAACAAAACTGTGAGATGGCCGGTGGTCCCCCAGGAGAGGTTTAAAAAAACACTGCTCTACATGACCACCACACAGAGAAGAGACTCCCGATCTAGACGGCCAGCCTCTTACAATAGTCATGTGACTGTCACTTCACCTTCCCTTACAACACAGTTTGTGTAATTTCTAAACAGTTAATGGATACCCCTCATCTACAATTTCTACTGCCTTAATAGACTTTGGATCAGCGAGAAACCTAACAGATTAGGGGCTGGTCTCCATCATGTGTCTCTTCACCCAGCTGCTCTCTTCACCTTTCCCAGTTAACTCCCTGGACAACCAACCACTGACCAAGGGCATCATTAAGCACATAAACCAGCCCCATCACCTTCCCCATGATACTGTCTCACCACAAAGACATCTCCTTTCTCGCTGTCACCTCTCCTGTTCACTGGATCGTCATTGATTGGACCATCCACAAAATCACCACCTGGGCTACCTCAAGGTGGAAGGCCTGTCTCCCCTTGGTCTGCAGTTCCACGTCAATTGAGAGTCAAACTGGCACCCTCCAGTTCAGCCTAGAATGTGAGTATCAGCATTTCTTGGATGTGTTCTATGCCTTTTGCTCTCCCTGTCTCCCTCCTCACAGATCCACCATTGACTTAATAGAAGTCCCCATGGAACCAGATCTACCCCCTTTCGGTGATGGAGACAGAAGACATTAAGAGAAACATCAAGGAGCCTCTACTGTAGGGATTAATATGTCACTCTTTATCCCCTGCTTCATTTACTTTACATTTTAAACATTTAGAAGATACTCTTATGTAGAGTGACTTACACTGAGTGCATATGTTTAGGAGAAACTAGGTGAAACCACAGCTTAGTAATAAGAGCATTCAACATATGAAACAGTGAATGGTCAAAAACAGTGCTAGAGAAGAATCATGGGATAGCAAAACATTTCAAGACAATAGAAGTGTAGAAGTTCTAGCCTCCAGTGGAACCTGGAGCCAGGACGGAGAAGAGTTTTGACTGCTGGGATTGAGAGCTGACTTCCCGAAGGCGAGGGACAGTCAGGAGCTCAGATGTGGCAGAACGGAGGGCCCGTGTAGGGGTGTAGGGTTTTAACATTGCTTGAAGAAATGGGGGAGGTCCACTTGTTGCTCCGTAGCCCAGCACCATTGCCTTGTAGCGGATTTGAGCTTCAACTGTGAGGCAGTGGAGTGTGTGTAGAAGTGGGAGAACTTGAGAAAGTTGAACACTAGATGGGCTGCTGAATTCTGAATGAGTTATAGTGGCTTTGTGGCACAAGCCAGGAGCCCTACCAGGAGTGAGTTGCAGGAATCCAGACCTGAGATGACAAGTGCCTGGATGACTACATGGGCTGCTTCCTGGGTGAGGTAAGGTTGTGCACTGTGAATTTTATAGAGCATGAACTGGCAGGAACGAGTCACAGCCTTGATGTTTGCAGAGAACAAGAGGGTATCATCCAGGGTCACACCAAGGTTCTTTGCACTCTGAGATGGTGCCACTGTGCAGTTCTCAACTGTGATGGAATGTCCTGGAGTGGACAGGCCTTCCCACGGAAGAAGAGTAGCTCAGTCTTGGTAGGGTTGAGCTTGAG
Organism: Umbra pygmaea; assembly: GCA_016801145.1. Lineage (NCBI taxonomy): Eukaryota > Metazoa > Chordata > Actinopteri > Esociformes > Umbridae > Umbra > Umbra pygmaea. The sequence continues at coordinate 9,416 of JACXGM010009717.1, read as the reverse complement.
GTGGTGTGCTGACATCCACGTAGAGATATCAGCCAGGCATACAGTGATGCAGGATTTCAGTTGATGTCAGAAGAAGGGAAGGAGAGAAATAGTTGTCATCAGCATAGTAGTGATAGGAGAGTCCATGTGAGGTTATGACAGAGCCAAGGGATTTGGTGTAGAGAGAGAGAGAGAGGAGAGGGCCTAGAACAGAGCCTTGGGGAACACCAGTAGAGAGTGTCCGTGCAGCAGACAAAGACCCTCTCCATGTCACCTGGTAAGAGTGGCCTGCCAGGTAGGATGCAATCCAGGAGTCTGCCGAGCAAAAGATGCCGAGACCTGAGAGGGTGGAAAGTAGGATGTGATGGTTCACAGTGTCAAAGGCTGCAGATAGATCTAGTAGAATGGGAACAGAGGAGAGAGAGTTAGAATGGGCCTTGCAAAGAGCTTCTGTTATATGGAGTAGAGCAGTATCAGTCGAATGGCCTGACTTAAAGCCTGACTGGTTGGGGTCAAGGAGATCATTCTGAAGAGTTGTTTGGAGACTGCATGCTCAAAGTATTGGTCAGAAAAGACAAGAGGGATACCAGTCTGTAGTGTTTCACATCAGAGTGGTCTAGTGTCGTTTTTTTTAGAAGGGTAGATAAGTTGATAAGAGACATGGGGAGGAATGGGAGGAGTTCTGCAGAGATGGTCTGCAGGAGGGACGAGGGAATAGGGACGATTGGGCATGAATTTGGGGGCTGAATCTCACTAGATGTAAATTGTCATCTGGTGAGAAAGGGGAGAAATTAGTTAGTGCATAGGCACTTCTCCAAATAGCCTACCCGTGAGGAAAGGAACTATGAAGTTGGAGACAGAGAACTGTTGCTGGTGGTCCTAGCTCTGGAGACATAGAGACAAAGGCTGGTGGGTGTAGTCCATCCATTCTAGATTCTCTTTGAACACCGGAAACTTGAGCACATATGGGCAGTGAAGTGGATCAACTTCAGGCAAGCCATGTGGGCTTTATTCTTATCTCAGTTTCCTCTCCTATCGGGCCACTGCTACTTACCCTGCACCCACCAATGCCCCTCTAAGACTGGTCTACAATCCAGACAGCATCTGGGGCCATCTGATTACCTGGGTGCACCCCAATCTCTCCACTGGCCATCCAAGTATAACACACACACTTTACTCCCTCTAACAAAAGTACTGATGGCCCACCTTGGCACAAGAAGTGGTGTGCTATGTCAACTCCTCTGTTTGTGCACATACCAGGTCCCCTAAGAAGGCCCTGCAGGGAAGCTGCTGCCCTTGCCAGTGTCACAGCAACTTTGGTCTCATCTGTTGATGGACTTTTAGACCAACCCACCCCCACCACTCTGCTGACGTCACCAGGGTCATAGTGGTGGTAGATTGGTTCTCCAAAGCCTGCTGCTTTATTTCTGTAACCAGTCTACCTTCCACGATAGAGAAGATCAGGGCCACGGTAAGCCTCACTTCTGGGTAGAGGCCTCAGTCGAATGGCCAGGTGGAACGTGTCAAACAAGAACTGGGGAGGTTCCAGCTGTCCCATTGCCAGGATCGTCAGGGTGAGAGGGTGAGGTTTCTCCCTTGAGCTGAGTATATGCAGAACTCTCTTGTCCACTCTTCCACAGGGCTCACTCCCTTCCAGTGCGTCTTGGTCTACCAGTCTGACCTCTAGCCATACTAATGCGCCAATACTGGACGACTGGTTCCATAAGGCCAGAGAGGTTTGAGATGGGGAGCATGTGCATCTCCGGCAGGACAGAAGACATAGGCATTCAGCCGGTGCAGCACTACCCATATTTACTAACCAGGGGATCATGTTTGTGTGTCCACTCTGAACCTCCCCCTCCGACACACCTGTACTTCATCTCCTCATCACCACCACTACTTAACAGGATCGGTGTACCGGAGGCGGCACAAACAGGCTTCTTTCATCTCCACTTGATTAGAGTCACTCTTCATACAAATGCTACTTTTACTGTACGTAAACATGTTTTACATGACCAGAAAGCTTAGAATCTCACAAATTTAGCTAACATATCTGATTTACAATAGCTATAACAAGAATAAAAAGTAATGTTATCATGTGACGTGAGTGCATTGTAAACAAACCCGTTCATTATTGTAACTCAGCTAATAGAGCTTGGCAACCGACGTCACTGCGCAGTGCATTCTGGGACGTAAACAAGAGGCCGCCGCCATATTGTGAGGCCACATTAAGAGTGTTGAAAACTATGCTGAAAAGTCGATTGAAGAACAAAATGTACTATACAGAGACAAACTTCTACCGGATGCAAGAAAACGTTACCTGGAAAAGATGGCATTTATCAGAAATCAATGAGGTGCCTGCAAGAGAATGTACTCAAGTCCGACGATTTACCTCTGACATTTCCAGATATTTTTGTATAGTGATTAGTCTGTGGTGTGAGTGCTTATACTGGGCTCAGTTTCATAATTTAAAATCTATGGAAGCCCACGTTCAGTTCACATCTTGAGGATCAGTCTGAAGTTTCCCTGAGCTTGTGAGGTAAAAATGTGTATTAATTGTATGCTTTGTAGATGAAAGATAACTGTTATCATTCACATACATTTGAGTAACTTAGTCGACATTTATCCAGATAAAGTCATGTAACAATTATCGTTGCAGTACATGCCTTGTCTAATGGCATCTGTGCTATAGATTTATGATTGGATTTTCTTTCTCGTTGGGTCATGTAAATCAAAGCCTTTGTCAGACTACTACAAACCTTAGTCAGATTTCTGAATCATTAAAGCCAAATACAGCAACTGCAAAAAACCACACTGTAGTTTAAAATAACTTGATTTTAGCTCTATATGGTAAGCAGTACACTTAAAAATAAACCAACATAGAAAGACAAAGACATGATTAATGTAAAAAAATGCTTAGTAGTGGTTTGTTTATTTGATTGTATGATGTTGGAACCATTTGTGTTTGTCAAAATAAATATTTTTCTAATGCATATATTGGTTGTTTACCTTATTCCACCTTGGTTTTTCAGTACCCTCGTAGCAAATTGTTGCCTTCGACAAACAATCCAATGTCTTATTGGGGAAGGGGGATTTTATGATCAATATGTTATCAGGGACCCTCAAGTTCCCAGAAAATGGGGTTGAATTACAATGGGGTTGAAATAAAAATGCATGCCATACAGGGTTAGTTTGATTTCATACATTTTATTTACATGGCAGTTATTACAGTGCACACATGAAAAATGTCTGTATTACAGTTCCCACAAACAATGACTGTAGATCTGGCTACTTTGAAGAGTAAAGACTTGTCCTATTTCAAAAATGTCCACAGTGATTTCAGGCGATTTGTTGCAAGTAGCCTTGAGGCGGGCCACACTACTTTGAAAAATACTGGGGCAAATGCCAGCTCGCCACACATTTGCCAGTGGCTCTGATACTTGTGCCCACTGCTCTTTTCATCTGCTGTTGTTCTGTATGTACACAGGTTATGTACTCACAGAGGTTGAATGAGCCTCCTCTAAAGCCCTGGGTCATTGTGAGCAGCCCTGGGAAGGTGGAGTGTACCCATTGTACCTGCATGGCAGGGGGAGCTGAGACCTGTACTGATGTAGATGCTCTCTTGTTTAAGATGGAAGCAACAGTTCAAATTCGTGGCACAAAGATGCTGATGTGCCAGCATACTGGGTTTTGCCCAGTAACTTGAGCAAGATCCATCCAGAAGTGGGATATAGGATCAACTACACCTCCTCAATTGCACAAAGGAGTTGTAAAATAAAAACTTTTTTGTAACCATATCATGCCATTTGTATGAATATGTGTGGTTTGTAAAAATATAAACTTTTCTTTTTTTATGTTTTTATATTGTGTACATTTGGGTACATTTGGGTACAATCGTTGACTTTGAGTCCTCTTCCAAAATAATCAATAGCTCCTTGGCTGTTGACTCTATCATTCTAATGTTTTAGACATATGTTGTCCTCCCTTTGGGGGCATGATTAGAAGTGTTTGCATTTTTAGGATGATGTAGAAAAGAAAAAAACATATGTATTTTCTTTCATCTTGTGCCAGATACACTGTGTACACTTATTCTAAATTATTTTTACATATCCACAAATTTCAAAGTATTAAAAAAAAAAAATCAAGCAAATGTATCTCCTTATTTCAGGTCCAATATAATAAGAGGCTACATTTGGGTATGTTTTTTAAGCGGAGTACATTTGGGTATGTTTTTTGAGTTTCAGGGCTGGATCCTTAAGAGGTTAAAGTCTGGTTGTGCTGTGTTCCTTGTGCTTAATTGGTATTGTGTATGTATCGTCTTGTGTATTCATGTCTTTTATTGTTAAACTAAATACTAAGTAAACTATATCATTTTTTACCTGCGACTGCCTCCTGTCTCGTACCTCACAGATGCCTCACACTTGTCTCCTACAGCTCAATGGTAGTGATGCTGACTCAGATTCAAACCACCATTGGTGTTACATGTTATGTAAACCACAGATCCCCAACAGGTCCATATCAAGGTGGCAGTAGCCTTCTGCCTCCTTACGCTATTTGAACTTTTCACCTTTTCCAATAGAAACTGTCAGAAGCACATTTCAAACCTTTCAGATGTTGCAGATTTCCAGCTACTATCAAATAATGCAATATTGACATTATCCAGTTGCAGTTTAGAAATTATTATCTTTAAAAACCAATCAATAAACAATATTGGGCCACTAGCAATATTGACCCTGTTTGTCTGCTTGGAGTGAATAATGTCTATGCAGTCAGTAGAATGATAACCCTCTTGTGGGATGCAAAACATACTTCCCCAAAACTCCAAATAAGTTTACTTGGCGGTTTCTGCACATACATAACTGGTATATCCTTTTATTTTGGATAATAAAAGTAGCTATTACATATAATTTTCATGCTATTTGCCGGTTTGCTTCTGATTTCATATTTTTTAGTCTCTCTCCTCTCCACCTTCCTCTCATCTCATACCTGCATTCAGTAAAGTGATGGATTTGGTTGTCCTCTCTCTCTCCCTGAGTGGTAGCAGTTAAAACTCTGTCTGTCTGAGCATCATTGTTAAAGCAGATGTGTGCCTGGGCCCTCCATTACCAGCAGGGACCCGTCTTTACACATCTTTCTTACCTTCTGCCATGTGTGTTTGTGTGCCTGTGTGTGAGGTTGAATGTGTGTGTCTGTGTTGTCACTGTACTTTTATGATTGTATGACTTTGTGTTGCCAACATTGATCTTACTACTCATTCCATTAAATTATTTTGATCTGAGATGGGGGGAGTCCAGTTTTGACACAGGTGATTCTGACATTAGTTTTTATATTCATATACTATCCATTTAAATTGCACATCAATGCAGCTCAGTAATGTATGGCTGCAATGTTTCCATCTCATTTGTCACAGTGTCAATAACCACACACAAAAACATCTTTTTTAAAATAAGTATAATTTAAAAAGAATACTCTGCTGTCCCTGCTGCACAGCTGGTTGCAGAAGTACAAGCTGCTCAATGTGCTCCCATGTCCTATTCAAGGATCCTTCTGAAATCACAGTCTGTATAGCAGCAGTACTGCTAGTTTTCTGTTCTACCTGGTACTTCACAGGTCTCAGTCCGCAATTAGAAGACTAGAATTAAAACCCTCATAACTCCGGTTCCAGAGGCAAGTTGAGAACCACTCCTCAGGGGGAGGAGAATAAATTAGTTCAGTGCTGTAGCCAATGTGCTAACAATATTTAGTGAGTGTGCTACCCCTGTTTAGAGCCAGTGGGATAACCCTGTTAAGCCAGTGTGATAACCCTGTTAAGCCAGTGTGATAACCCTGTTAAGCCAGTGTGATAACCCTGTTAAGCCAGTGTGATAACCCTGTTAAGCCAGTGTGATAACCCTAGTTAAGCCAGTGTGATAACCCTGTTAAGCCAGTGTGATAACCCTGTTAAGCCAGTGTGATAACCTTGTTAAGACAGTGTGATAACCCTGTTTCAACTCCTTTCTACTGCTTTGGACAGCTCCTTCCACTGCAGAAGAACTATGAACTGGATGAAATTAGCAATACAGCTACTGTGTGCCTGTAGCTGTCAGTGTCCTCAGTATATCTGTGTCTGTAGCTGTCAGTGTCCTCAGTATATTTGTGTCTATAGCTGTCAGTGTCCTTAGTATATCTGAGTATGCAGCTGTCAGTGTCCTCAGTATATCTGTCTGTAGATTTCAGTGGCCTCAGTGATTACTGTGCCAGTAGATGTCTGTGTCCTCATTATGATTGTGTCTTTAGCTGTCAGTGTCCTCAGCATATCTGTGTGTAGCTGTCGGTGTCCTCAGTATGACCGTGTCTGTAGCTGTCAATGTCCTCAGTATGATTTTGTCTGTAGCTGTCAGTGTCCTCAGTGATGACTCTGTATCTGTGGCTGGGTAAACAGGTCACATGTGTTCAATATTAGCAGGCCGCCTCATCTGTGTCCAATGAAGTCTAACAAACAGCAGGATATTACATTTCCCTGAGCTGCACGTGGCCAAGATAAAGAGCATGTCATCCCACCCCAAGGCTCCACGCTGCAGTCACACCGTCACCCACAGTCTTACCCGCAAGAGTAAGCAGCATAACGTCCTGTATTCCACTGCTGGTTTGCATTTAAAGCTAAGCAGGGTCGGCTTGGTTAATCCCTGGATGGGAGACCAATGCGCTGGAAGTGGTGTTGGAGGGCCAGTAGGGGGCACTCTTTCCTCTGGTCTAAAGATCATTCCCAATGCCCCAGAGCAGCGATGGGGACATCTGCTCTGCATAGGGTGCTGTTTTTTGGACAGGACAATTAACAGGTGTCCTGACTCTGTGGTCATTAAAAATCTCATGGCACTTATCGTAAGAGTAGGGGTGTTAACCCCGGTGTCATGGCCAAATTCCCAACCAGGCCTCACGTCAATCATGGCCACCTAATAATCTCCCTTCCTAATTGGCATATATATACTGTAACTACTCACCTAATAGCTGATGTGTGGTGAGCATTTTGGTGCAAAATGGCTGCCGTGCATCACCCAAGTTGGTGCTACACAGTGATGGTCGCTGAGGTGGGCTTTCCCCTTCAATATGTAAAAGCACTTTGGGTGCCTTGAAAAGCACTACAGAAGTTGAATTCATTATTATTATTATTATTATTAAGCGTGTGTTGTCACATCTGAAGTGCAGTTATGAAGCCAAGTATGGTACAATATATTTATACACACCTTAACTAACAATCTCAAGTATGGACAATATATTTATACACACTCACCAACTCACAGATACACATATTTTCTGATCTTTATAAAGTGGACGCAACATTGACTACACTTTGAATATGCTACTTTTACTAATCCTAACCCTAAACTTTACCCTCACCATGATCATAACTTTAACCTCACCCCAACAATAACATTTATGTTGAAACTTAATCTAGACCTAATGCCTAGTCCTAAATTTAACCAGAAATGTCTAATCCTAATCTCAATTGTACAACCCTCAATTCAGAAAATGCTGGAACGGTATGGAAAATGCAAAAACAGTCATTTGAAAATTAAATTCACCATTAAAGATTATGATTACCATTGTAGGTACACTACTCAATTCACAGCATTCTTTGTGGCTTGTTGTGTTTTATGCAACATTTCCATGAATCATGGATGTGTTGATGACATAAATGAGGAAATATTAGAGGACTTAAGGAGACGTGATGTTGAAATGCATGTGCCGTTGCCACAACCCAAATGCCCAGAAATGCAGAACGGGAGAGGAGAGCTTATTTGACAGAAGAGTGAGGTAAGCAAATTAATCTCGGTCTAATGTTAGACTACATTGCAAAAATATTACCATGCATTCATAACCTCGTGATTCAGTAAGAGTGAGTCCAAAACATCGGAAAGTATTTCTTGTGACATTTCTTTATTTACATTTTGTAAAAAGAAAAATCAATAGCAATCCGCCTGTGATAATAGCAATCCGCCATGGAACAAGCGCTCCTGCTCTTAAAGGGAATGTGAGATGACGCTCCGATTGGTTTATTGTACGTTACGCCCAAACCACACCTATGATTAATGTAGCTACTTCAGACTTACCCATTTTAGATTTGCGTCGGGCGCAGGAGTCATTTATCCGGCTGGTAAAATAGCAACAGCGCCCGGGACCCTCCCACAATGTCACTTGCGTTTCGTGTTTGATACTTGCGTTTCAGATCGTTAAAATAGGGCCCTTTGGGTCTTTCCCAGGCTTTCTTATAGGTACAATTATAGATTCTTTCCAAGCTCTCTGAATTATTCCCTCTGTCCAGACCTTATTATATAGACAAAGTAACACACCTTTCCCTTGGAGTTAAATTCTCCAACATAACATAACAAATCCCATCCCCCCCCGGAGAAGAGTTACCAAACTTCTGTTGCACATTATTGAGTTCAGATATTGTGAACAACTTATCCAACACTCCATCCACAACACTGTCATCCTCAAATTCTTGTCGAGACCTTTCAACTGTTTCGTCTCTTGCCCTCTTTTCCTGTCGCCTAAGGTTTCCATTACTATGCACCTCACTAAATATTTTAGCCATTACCTTGGCTTTGCCAATACTACTAGTGACTATATTCTGGCCGTCAACCAATCCAGGATAGCCATATTCTCTTCCACACCCTTTCATTTTCTTTATCCTGCCCCATACTCTCCCCACTGGAGTAGTTCTCCCTATCGAATCACAAAACATTCTCCAACAACTAGTCTTAGCCCCCCTGACAGTTTTCCTCAAAATGGCTTGAGCTTTCTTAAATTCAATCAGGTTATGGAAAGTGTGCGTTCTTTTCAAGACTCTGTAAGCTTTGTTCCAATTTTTTTTGCCCGCTTACAGTCAATAGACCACCATGGAACTATTCTACTCAGCGTCTTGGCCTGGGATTTAGGAATACCTAAACCAGCCACACTAATTATGCCACCACTAACGGCCTTGCACAAACCCTCAACACAGTTATTCACATCAATGCATGACAACAATCAATGCATACTAATCTCCCTAAATGTGTCCCAATCCGCTTGCGCTAAAATCCACCTCTCATTCTTGACTTCATGCTCAATGCAATTTCCATTCTTACCTGAATCATAATAGGGAAGTGATCACTACCTATAGCATTGTCCTTTAATACCACTGTAATATCCAGTCGCAATGCAGCTCCATCCATCCTCTCCACTGCCGATGCACTAGATCCTATCACACATGAAGGCAGCACACTCCGAAGGTCCCAATCACAGGAATTCTGAACACCTGCTCATAACCCAGTTCTGTATATATACCAGAGTGTGTTTGTTCCTCTTTGCGAGGTATTGTTCTTATTTGACTACTGAGCAGTTTCATTACGATATTATCCTGACTATCTGTGTATTGACCCGTGCTTTCCTTGTGACTACCGAGATCCTGATTCCTG
>JACXGM010009716.1:0-27268 GCA_016801145.1 Umbra pygmaea | reverse complement strand
ATTTAATGTACCTAAACAACGATCAATATTAACCACATTTCTCTCTCATATTGCTCATCATAACCACTGAAAATTATAAAAACAACTAACACAATTTTTTAAATTTTTTTATTATGCTGATCCGAAAAATGATCCGATCCGTGACTCTGATCCGAAAACCGATCCGATCCGTGAGTTTCATGATCCGTTGCACCCCTAGTGACAACAAACGAGTGCTGGTTTAATTGATATGTCCATTCGCCTTTGCACAATTGTTGTGCACATCTAACGTCAAACCATACGATGCCTATTCAAAACTATACACAAAAGACAGGTTTTTTAACCTCAATATTTAATTAAAAGTAGGGCTGGGACAACAAAAAATACATTGACGCAAAATATGCGCGTCGATTCGTCAGACCCAAAACAAAGATAGCGGCGCCGGAGAGTAATAGCAACACGAGTGGCTCCTTTGACTTTCAGAAGTGCAAGGCGACACACACTCGTTCCTCTAAAGTATGGGAATTCTTTAATTTAAAAGGAAACAATTATGGGATATGTTGTCTTTGCAAAATGGAGATGGCTTTCCATTCTAGCATCACAGCAATGCACCAGCACCTGCCGGTTGCACAAGCTGGACGTATATAGGTTGTAACTGTACGTCTGACCTAAAATGCCCTTTACGTCGGATTTAAATATTAAAACTATATTTTTATAAACTATATTATAAATATAATACTTATACATGTTGCACCAGCAGGACGTAAGCGCTCAATGAGCTACGCCTGGTCGTAGGTTCTCAGCCTAGCAGTCGCAGGGTGGCGATTTATATAAATTATTTAAAATGTCCTGTTTTTCTGACTCTGATTGCATTAAGATTTAGCTGTAATTTCTTTGGAGAAAGAAACGTTTTGCAGCATCCGTTTGCAGCATCCACAAATCATACTAATAACTAGCTATGAATTAACAGCTGATTGAGTGGGCAATTATCAGGTTTTGAACAAGCGTTTCAGATTAGTAAAAGTCAAAGGGTAACCTACTTTTAAGGGTAAATACAGGTAAATTATGTAGATATGTCTTTCAGCTTTAACTATCAATTAAATGCCTGGAAATAGCCAACGTGTTTTTTGTGAAAACTGAAGTAACATTACTGTTATCTTGATCAGTCATTGACAGCCATATTGTGTCACAAAGTTGGGTACTTTTCACTGACTATATTTTGGTAAACTGAAAACATTACATTCAAGCAAGGAAATGGTGTAACAAAACAATTATTTTCTGTAGGATACGCACGTAACTGTGTAGGTGGCGGGGTTAATTAAATTAAATAACATTTCCTATTTTTCATGCATCGCTATAAAATGCGGCACTTCACTTGCTTTCAAAAGCTCAATGTGGCCCTCAAGCAAAAATAAATGCCCACATCTGCTATACTACGTTGTCGATGCCTAAAGTTTTAGGCTACAATGTAATTAATTACTATATGTAATATAGTTGTGTATTCAAGGTGTGAAATTACACGCTTATGCAACCTAAGTCAACAAACGGTTGTAACGTTATGTCTTCATTGATTGTCGTCGATGGGACAGTGAGCACAGTTACATGCCAGGACTTTACTGGTTTTAAACGGATTTTTGGCGCCCGTAATAGTCCTGGCATGTAACTGTGTGTTCACGGTCATGCCTTGACTGCGCAAGTGACGTTTATGTTACACACATAGGATTTAATTAGCCTACTTGTTGATATTTAATCAAAGGGCATAGCCTATGGGCTGAGGTGGATACATAGAAAAAATATTTATTGTGTTTCTTTGTTGTTGGTTTATTATATTACATGTATAAATTGCTATTATTAGTCAATTTATAGGCAGATAATCGATAATCGAATCAAATCGAAATCGAATCTGACTGAAAAAACGAATCGTTAGATTAATCGATGCATCGTAAAATAATCGCTAGATTAATCGTTTAAAAAATAATTGTTTATCCCAGCCCTAATTAAAATGCATTAGTGGTAGCAGGGAATATACGTCACTATTTTTCTCAAACACGTTTTTTTTAATTCCCCGGCATCTCCCCCATTTTATGATGGCCACAAATGTTATCAAATATCCACATTGATGTTTAGTTTGAGCTACAAAATCATTGTCCAGGATATTGTTTAATTTGCGGGTTTCAGTGAGCCGCAAGTATAAAAATACTCCGTTATGACGGTACATGTGGATTTTTTAGCACTAAACGAAATAGAACAGTATACCATACTATTTCTAACTGGGAATACCGTAATTATTTGATAAACATTTTATGATTTAAAATGTCCATTACAACCCTCTATCAGGCAAATATCTGTAGAAACCCAAACGCTGTAATATCAAAATACATTTGCATTTTGGTGCATCTACAGTAGCAAAATCATTTAAGACAGTTGGTGATTTCTGACCTGTATTTCCTATGGAATAACATATGTCGACTAAGTTATAATCAGGGAAAACCAGAGATATTTATCAAGTGCTTCTGGTATTTACCTCAGATATTGTGTCTTTAATCCTGTTGTGCAGCACCAAAACCGATTGGTGAAAAATTTGTCAATTATCCAAATGCACAGACTAAATGTTTTTGTGGCAATATCAATACAAAGGTTTGTTTTATAATACTTTTAATAGGAAAAGTTATATAAAATGCAAATCTTACTATACCCATTATTAAAATATAATTTACTTCATAAATAAATATGAATAAAAATAAATCGGCCGATTTAATTATGATAATCTTTTTTGGTCTCCCAACCGATTGTTAATCCATATCGGCCTTGAAAAATCATAATCAGTGGACCTCTACTTCATATGCAATATTGCTGGTTAAACAAAACCTGTTGATCACAAGACTTGAATGTCTTTGAAAAAATGTTTGTATTCTTGGTTTAATTTAAAATTTATAATCTGAACCTTAGATGCCTACCACCTGACTGGCATGCCCCATTTTAATCTAGAGCCAATCATAGGGTCTAAAAACAGTTCAGGAGCTTCACTTATGTTTGTTCATCGTTTGATCTTTTGTAATTACCATTGGAATAACCCTAACACGCATACACATTTGTACACAGATTCTTTCAACCTGAAACATCACAGTTTTGCAATGAGAATGACCCTAATTGATAAATGTCAACACAAATTTGTGTTATGGTCTTACCTGTAATAAACTTTGTTTAGAAACACGTAGGGCCCTATTTTAACGGTCTAAGTGCATGGAATGAAACGCAGGGCGCAAGTGCGCTTTGGGCGTGTCCAAATCCACTTTTGCTAGTTTGACAGCGGATTAAAGGGTCCATGCACCAGGCGCATGGTCTAAAATGGTTGTACTAAGTGTCTTCATTAATTCATACTTGTGTTTTGGGCGTAACATGCAATAAACCAATCAGTGATTCATCTCCCATTCCCTTTAAGAGCCAGGCGCGTTTGTACATTTCGAGCATTGCTATTATGACGGCGGATTTGCACCGTGTTATCTTATTCGTAATCTTTTGCATGTTCGTGTGCTGCTGCGCTTCCCTGTGTGTGTGCAGCAAGCATAGTGTGCACGCGCTGTGCCTATGCCATAGGTGCATTTGACTAATTTGCTGTTAAAATAACAATGACATGCTGCGCCATTGACTTTAATCCAGGTTTTTGTTGGTCAATGGCGCGATCACTTTCCGATGCTTCAAGATAGCAATACACCCAGAATTATCCTGAACACCCCTCCCACGGGCGCAAATATGGGCGCAGGTGCATTTGCTATTTAAATAACGTGGACACCTGATGGGAAATTGACAACTGCATCGGTCTTAAACTAGCAAAGACACTTTTTATTTTTTTTATTTTTTTTAAACCTTTATTTAACCAGGTAAATTGACAATTTCTTATTTACAGCAACGACCTGGGAGCAATTAGGGTAAAGTGTCTTGCCCAAGGACACAACGACATTTGACTCAGTCGGGAATCGAACTGGCAACCTTCTGACTGCAAGTCTGACTCCCTACCCACTGAGCCATCTGAGCCCCCACTTGCGTTTAGACTTTGCGCTGCGTTGCGCCAGGTGCGAGATAGGGCCCATAGGCTGTAGGCTGACAGTCCTAAAGTTTAAATAGACACATTTGTTGCATAATGTGAGTAGTTTAGACCTATATCAGTGTTTTATTTAGCAGTGGGGGCAGGTCTGTCAGAAGCCCCCTCACCCCCGCCGCTACCACCAAATGTTTTGCATACGAACGGACAATTTGCTGCAACACCTACAAATATATTGTTATTACCCAAGCAACAAAAAGGAAACACTGTGTATGATTTTCCAAATCGAAAATATTATTTTAGAAGAACCATGAATATTTGTTTTATGATGCACAAACTTGAATCTCTATCTTGATTTAAATCCATGATGACCTTAGATTCCTTTATAACACTACCCTAAACAGGGACAATGTGCCAGAAGGAGATGTGTTTTAGTTTGTCAAGAACCTTGCAACATTGCTTTAGTTTATCCAATGCTGTCACTATCTTTTGTTGGAAACCTATAGAGACTCTATAGGCTAAAAAGTTTTGTACCTTGAAAAAGACACTTACTCCCTAAGATAAGTGTATGATATTTATTTATTTATTTATTTAACAATATGTTAAACACTATGGGCCCTATTTTAACGATCTGAAATGCAAGTATCAAACGCAAAACGCAAGTGACATTGTGGGAGGGTCCCAGGCGCTGTTGCTATTTTACCGGCGGGATAGATGACTCTTGCGCCAGACGCACATCTAAAATGGGTAGGCCTAAAGTAGCTTCATTAGTCATAGGTGTGGTTTGGGCGTAACATGCAATAAACCAATCAGAGCATCATCTCACATTCCCTTTAAATGCGCTTGTTCCATGGCGGATTGCTATTATAACGGCAGACTATTTATTTACAAAATGTAAAGACATACTTTCTGATGTTTTGGGCTCACTCTCACTGAATCACGAGGTTATGAATGCATGGTAATATTTTTGCAATGTATTCTAACATTAGAGCGAGATTACTTTGCTTGCCTCACTCTTCTGTCAAAAAAGCTCTAAGGCATTTGGGTTAAGTGGCAAGCAACGGCACATGGATTTCAACATAACGTCTCCTTAAATCCTCTAATATTTCCTAATTTATGTCATCAACACATCCATGATTCATGGACATACAAAGAATGCTGCCACTTGAGTAGTGCCTCCTGTCCTATCCAAACACCTGACACGCATTTTCAGTGTGCCGAATGTTCGTTCAATTAGGCTACACTGCATATTTGTGTGTGTTTTCGATTAAACAGCATTTCAAGCACTGTTGCTGTCATCAAATTATGTCATCCTCAGCCATGTTTTTAACAGATAGCGTTGTCCCCTTCACAGCCACCCATCCAAGGTGGGATTCCCATCAAATATGGCAGAGTTTGCCATAAATTACTCATGGCTTGAGCCAGGGTAATTCGCAAAGACATGGATGATTTTAATATTAGCATTGCAAATGACTTGTATGTTGATAGAATGGGTTCCCTTGCGGTTGATATCAGTGCGAATAATTCATTCTGAATAATTTGGGTAAATTTGTACACTAGATGTATGCCTATTTTTTCACATCTTCAGACACCACAATGATTTCCCTCGTGTTGTAATATTTTCCTTCTAATTATGTCTGTGGAGGGAAAAGTCCCATATGTGTCAGGTGCAAGATAGTAATGATACATGCGTTGCTGTAAAAAGTAAATTGCGCTGGGTGTAAGATAGGGCCCTATATGTGTTCCAAGCATTTTCTACTGGTTGAGAGAGGAATTATTGAAATAGATTGACTTAGGATGGTCTATTTTACTGTCATGATGAGTAAATATTGTACCTGCTGATGTGGAGGGTGCTGCCCTTAACTTCATACATTTTTGATATTCCAAGACGTGCTTGCAGCTAAAGTGGGGGAGCAAATTGCTTGTGTTGCCTCCTCCGGTGACAACTTTAGCCCGACAACTCTAGTATAAAAATATTGTTTGGTTGATAACAGACGTGGCTCCTCTTTTTGGCACAAATTATTCTATGTCATCATGTTCTACTAGTTCTGCAGTATCAATTTTTACCGTAACGTAACACCAGAGCACTAACTTTTACCCTCACCACGCCTCGCAGTCGCAACATACGTGGTTAGAAGAGCAACATTGAAAAGGACCTAAAACACTGTCGCGCTGCGCAGCGTAGCGTTCCGGACGTTGTGTATTAAAGTACACTGGTATGGTGGTACATTAAAAATTCATATCATAATGAAAATATACACCGGTATTTGGTGTAGGGCTGCAACAAATGATTATTTGGATAATCGATTAATCTGTTGATTATTTCTTCGATTAATTGATGAATCGGATAAACAGACTAACAAATATTTCCATAATTTTATTTAAAAAAATATACGTTATTCCAAATGGACAATTTTAACACATAACAGACCTAAATGTATGCTATAAAACATGTTCAAAAGATATGCTAATTTCTTTAGTAAGGTGCAAAATATGATATTTTTTACCTTGCTTATACGGACCTGAGATGTTAAAATAATTTTCTACAAAACAATTATAGAAACAGCTTTTATAGAACATAGTTTTAAATACCCTTATAATAAGGCCTGTTGAATATTAATTTAGTTGTTTTATGTATTTTACCGGTTTAAGCTTATTCTGACATATTTATTGTTTTTGATTTAGAATGACTTTTATTTTAAAACGGACTTTGGAGTTTCTACTGTGCGCAACAGTAGTTGAAAAAACGATACAAGTAAATGACATAGTGAAACGTTTAACAAATTAGCATCCCGAAGAGGTACAAGGTTAGCATATGTTGTAATACTGTAATAGTAAGATCTGGTTTGTGTTTTAAATTAGTTTTATACTAATTCTTTCTGTTTGTTTACTACTTGAGCACTGCCGGGTAGTGTTAATGAGCTTGCTAGATTAACATTAGCTATACCGCATCTGGTCTACCACAAACATTAATTAGCCAGCTAGTTAAATACACTTGTCATACAATGTTCAGTGAAGTTGATTCAATAATGGACCTTTTAAGCTGGATCGCGACCAAACACAGGCGATTTGATAAATAAGAACTACCTGCTGTGGGAGGAACTATTCCTCATTTCAAAAGCAACACATGCTATTATTATGTAGTAACTTACCATGCCGTTTATTCCCCTTCGCTTATCGCTCCAACCTTTTTTATTTTCAAGTGCTCCCTCATTACGGTGGTGCTCCGGTGCCATGCCATTTATGTTTTACAGAGTTTGCACGTAGAACTGTTTTGTTTAATATAAAGTGAAGTTCTGCTATAATATTGAAGATTTAGGTCAGACAGTTTAAGTGACGTAGCTCCACCACACAGCAAGCAACAACTTAGACCCAACGAATCCATAATAAAATTTGTTGCCAACAAATTTAATAATCGATTTTTATCGATTACATCGATTCGTTGTTGCAGCCCTAATTCGGTGTGAACAGATATACTGCCCAGCACTACTTGACTGCATGAAACATCTAGAATACCTAAACATACTTTATTCTACAAACCCCTAATAGTTTTAGATCTTGTATGTTTAACAATTAAAAACCCTGTTGTGTAAGTAAATATTTCCAAATTAAACAGTTCATAGTACCATATTCCCGTAAAGGTTGGCTTAGAAAAATACTGTTTTATTCCTGCGTTTAAATTGATCAACAAAAAACTACTTTTTCACTTAAAGTCTACAGTCTGCTGTTAATCTGAAACTTTGGATTCTTCACTATCAGAGATGGGAAGTAAGGAAGTACAAATACTTCGTTACTGTACTCAAGTAGATTTTTCAGATATTTTTACTTTATTTATTTTTGTGCCGACTATTTAACTTTTACTCCTTACATTCTTAACACGAATATCGGTACTTTCTACTTTTTACATTTTACTAAATTGTCTCGTTACATTAGTTTCAAATAATTTCAGTGAAATTACCATTATTATTTCTCGCGTCATCAATACTGAATTAAATCTAATTGAATGTAAATATACGTTGCATTTGACGCACCACTACAAGACGACTCAACAGATTTGGTGGCATTCATTCGCGGCAAATCATTGCGGCTTGATCGCAGTAACGTTAGCATAGTATTATGTACGGTGACATGATTGAAAATGAAGAAAACGGAGATCCCAGAGATTCAACAAGCAGCAAGGCATTCCCAATCATCCTTGGCCTTATCTGAGGGAGATGTTTGACATAGTAGTCATGAAGAATGTCTCCTGGCAAATGTGCTGCAAATTTGAGGTATACATTTTAACACTTTGCGGTCTCTCTCTTCCTGTCCATCCCAGACACACACACACACACACACACACTTTTTCACTCACTCACTGTCCTACACACAATATCATTATGACACGTTCAACATCACAAAAGGTGTGTACCGGTATATTTGTCCTATACAAAAATTACATTATGACACCTTACACTATACAGAATGTCTGTATACAGTTCTTTAAGGGGTTCAGGACAAATCCATGCACATCTACAGATTTGAGGGCATACATCACTTGCCATTTTTCTTTTGCTGGATGTCTATTTGCAATTCAATAAATATTTTTTTAATGCAATGCACCCTGAATTTGTAATTTCTCCAGCTTTTGTTTTGTAAAAATTGTGAGCCTGACATTTTGCATTTATTATTATTAACACTCCATGTTCAAAGATTTACTAGCTGTCATTTCTAATACACTGCTGCCATCCCTTAGTTGTAACTCTAAAAGTATGGGGAACTTGAGCACACACATATTTGAGCACACACACAGACATGCAGACAGAAATCCCCGGGCCCGGGACACAACTCCACATTTAAGGCCGCCCGGTAAAAGAAATATGACTGTGCAAAAACAAAATTTGGGACCTCCTCAGGACTGGGCCTGGGACAACAATACCAGTTGTCCCCCCCGTCAGCATCCCTGCACATACATATAGATTCCTTCAAATGTTAAGGGGAAGATTAAAAAAGATCAACTTTATCTGTGAATTCTCACAGAATCAGAATTTAATTAATATCTTGCTACTCAGTCAGAATCGTATTAACTTGGAGTCCCAGTCTCTGTCACAATAATCATATGTGATGTTTTAGGCCTATTGGCAGACATCTAGTTAAAATGTAGGCAATGGCACATAAAGAGCCTTCTTTACATGTCCATGGAAGTTTCTCAGCTTGCACTAGTAACATTTGTGTGGTCCATGTAGCTTTGCATAAAATATGGTTGTCATTTGCAAGGCTACTTTTACTTTTATACTTTAAGTAAATTGCCAAGCCTGTACTTTGTTACTTTTACTTGAGTAATGAAGTTAAATCAGTACTTCTACTTTTACCAGAGTATTTTTTAGCACAAGTATCTGTACGTCTACTTGAGTACGGAAGTGAGTACTTCCATCTCTGTTCAATATAAATGTAATAGGTAGGCTAACATATGTTTTACATTGTGGTTATTAACCATACACTCTATTTCAGAACAATGTATATTTGTTATGAACACACCCTTGTAGCAACTTGTCTGTAAATTGTTTTGCTAAAAATCACAAAAAATAATCAGTCCACTCAGAAATCAAAAACCTCTGACTATAATAGCGAAACCTGAACACCGCTACTATGAAACCTGAAACCTGAACACACACTATGACAGTTTTAAAAACAAAATGCTTTCAAATTCTACCGCCGTTGTAACGCAACCATTGAACATTTGGTGCTCTGTACTATTAACTATAGCACATCAAACACTGCTCTACGTACATGTTTTGCGATCAATGCATTTTAAAAGAACCATTTCCCTAAATTTAACCAACAGTTATTACATACTTGTTTAAAGTCTAGACTGTTAAAACAGCCTAATTTAATTCTCAACCCTTTGCACAGAAAAATTACCTTTGCAAATGTACAGAGCTTTGCTCTAGGTCTGGACCAGACGTTTACAATATCTACTATTGTCTAATCGAAAACCTATTTGCGCAATGTGAAAAGTGGGTTGGGGCACGGAGCCATTACACTCTTGTGAATCACCAAGTTTAGATGTCTTGGGAGATGACAAACATTTTTTTTAAAGGATATATTATGCATTTTGTACTGTGAAATGGCAGAAACATCATTAAAAACGGGTAAGAAAGCAGTTTATTTCTACATTCCCACTGATTGCAAACAGTATTTTAAACCAATATTTTCATAAGATTTCTGGTTGATGTGGTAGGGGGCTCAGCATTGCAGAGTGGTAGTGAATTTAAAAAGATTCAAACAATAGCTGAACAGAGAAACTCTCATCAAACTCATTTCAGCCTGTTTAAGGGGGCTTGCCATACAACGGACCAATAATAGGTGAAAGGGGCGGGGGTTGCCATGGGTACCACCTGTCAAAATGAAAAGGGGCAGGGCTTAAACCAGCTCAGCCAATAGGAAGGCTCATGTCACAATGTTTTGTCTGTCTGATGACAGGCTGGTTCTTTATCTCTCTCTGTTGCCAGGTCCTGAAAAATGTAATTGTTCAAACCCATGGAAAAATGCCTATAAACTAGCTAAATTTCTTTACACACACAGAGTTGATATATTTCCCCCAATTCTTGTCTCTAATTAAATGCATATTTAACAGCTTTTTTATCTTATTCTCTAGACAAACTAATTAGTGAGGAACAATAGGTAACTTGATTGAACTCTTATCGCTTTTATTTGAATGTTTAAACTGTGAATGGCAAACGGTGATGGAAATAGACAAATCATTAGTGAGAGCTAACGGATCTGGCCAAAATAGTTCTCGGAAGAAATTGCAGAAATTCTAAGAGGTACACAGTCTGTTCTGGCAGGATTCACCTCAAAATAAGCGCTGGAAATTCGTCAAATCCATAATTGAACACTTTTTGTTGAACTTTTCGTAGGCTACAATTATGGCAGAGAAAATAAATGTATAAATGGGTTACATGTTCACCTGACCTATTTATTTTGCGCCACTATAATATGATTATAGCCTATTATTTTTTATGTACTGTAGCCCAACTTTCCTGGACACATGCGTAGACAACTATCTATTGTTTATGCAGTAAGGAGACTTCTACAATTATGTATAAATAGTATTTGTTCTGATCACCCCATTGGTATTGGAATATTAAATAAACTGTATATGCTAATACTCAATCCCAGTATCGGATTGGTGAATCTCTACATTATATGGTACATTCTCAACTAAAAACTGGTGTCTCTGTTTTTCAGTTATTGTTGAGGTTATGTGGATTGCTCAGATCAGTTCAAAATATTTTGTACTATTTTGGATGTCCTTACTACATTATCTTTGCTGGGAAGACCTCCACATTTTATGGGACCAGCAGTGCTAGTTACTAATGCATGAAACTCTTACACAACACAGCACGTCTGCTGCTGTCTGTGACATATCCCAGCAAACAATACTTCCTTAATGAACTAATCTGCTTAGTTTATAACATTATTGGATTTCAATGTCTATGCCTAGAGTTTAACTCACCCACATGTATCTGCGGAAGATGACATAAGATAGCTGTGTGTCAGTCATAGAGTATAGAAAGCGACTTCGGTTAATGCATCTGAAGGTTTTTGAACGACACTTCATCCTCCATCGACATTACCATGTATATTTTTTATTATTTACATGATTATTCATGCTCTGGTGTTGAGCATTTCTAAAAACATATGAGGATGTCAATTGTTAGTATTCAATTTCTTGATACCACAACATAACACAACATTTAAATGATTTGTTAGTATTACTTTGTTTTGCTTGTTTACAGTGTGTTACTTCAGAGAGAAATGTCTGAGGCCTTTTTGCTCCAAAAAGAGCCGTTAGCGCTTGCTGCTTGCAACGACAGCTTTGTAGGGATGTAGTAGGTTATAAGCTTACACATACCCCTTTTCGACCGAAACTGGCTCTGGTTCTGAACTGGTGCTGGTTCACAGTTGGTTCAACTTGCAGACCTTCTGAGACCCTGGCTGAATCTCAATATGCATACTACATGCTACATACTAAAAGTATGTACGGTGCAGGTGGTGGTAAAGTACGTACTATTAAGTATATAGTAAGTGAGTATAATAGCATTGGGACATACTAACACATCATAATGTTGCAACTAAAATTAGACCCCTTACACAAGCAATGAAGCCAGCTAATTTTTAACATTAAACATTTGGCAGAACCTAAACATATTTCAATTAAACTTTAATACTATTGGTACAATAACAAAAAAAACGTTTATTATTACCTAACTTGTGGGTACTTACATTTAAACACTGCCAAAGAAGGACCGGCTTTGGGAAACCCCTCCTATTTTGTGTCACAAAGGATTGTGGGCTATATCAGCCCAAAAAGCATGCAGGGTTGCATACTTCAAAAATCACCCGGAAATAGTAGACCATCTAGGGACTACTGACATACTATATTTGTGTACTATGGTTTGGGACATACTAATCAAAGTCTGGCATACTGTTTAGTATGCATACTATGCCTATTGAGATGCAGCCCCTGTTTGTTTTTCCACATACTAGAGAGCCCAGAGAACGACATTGTTACATCACTGTGTGTGTACGTCACCTTGCAAGGGCTTATCCGTGAAATTGCTGCACGTTAACATACATCACTGTATGGGTGGTTTATCCATCTATTGCTAGACCCCTTTTTTCATATTTTTGAAATATCAAGAAATAGCATACAGTTTGACGGATTTATTATAAATGGGTCTCTGAAAGGGAAATTACGGTAGCCTACCATTCTCGGCCATGAAATTTAGATGAAATAGCCTACTTCTCTATGCAAACAGTTGTTTGAATCAGACTTACAAGTAGCCTGCCTTTATCGTTCTGTCCTATTGTTTTATTTATATTTTCTGTAAATTGTTGAGGCATATAGCCTACAATTGTTTTCCTACACATAGCTTGAATTTTCTCTCCCACTGTGATATAGATTTGCGCAATCTTCCGATCGGTTGTGGAAACATATATTAATGTTTGCACCTATATACAAGTCTGCCCGTATTCATAACATTTCATTTCCAGACAAGATTGCAGATTGTGGTATTTGATGGATGTGTTTAAATGTCTCTTCCACCGACCACTGTTTTGTTTTTGAATCCATCTTTCTACTATATTTCTAGTTTTTAACAATAGCGGTCACAAACTTTCTGTCATGTTGTTGGTCACAATTACCCCGACCCCAGCCCCTGACGTAAGCATGATGTGGTAAAAGAACGGTTCTAGTCCAGCAAAGAGTTGGTGCTGCTCTGGAACCAGTTTTCCTGTCCGACAGCCGTTTCTTTGGCTGTCGAAAAGCGAAGAACTGTTTCAAAACAGGTACCGGCCTCAAACTTTTCCAGATCTTTCTTTAATGGAAAAGGGGTAACAGTGAGGTAATGATAGATAGGCATAGAGGAGGAAATATTGGTCTGTGACTTTTAAGTATCAAAGACTACAGTTGTCATGTTTTCCATTCAAATATATGATTATTCAGCCCTAAATCACATGAAATACGTTCTGAGGGAACTATTTTGTAAAACCGAAATATGTGCAATATGAACGTATGAGAGAGTCAATTACGTTTGCAGGGAACTAAATTTAACACTCGAATAACGTTAAGTATGAACATATGAAGATCATGACGTAGCATGTAAATAACATCGTTTTTGCTAGGGTGGCGGTCGGGGATGGCGGACGGGCGTATAAATCCGTGACTTGCATGCCAGTGTTCGCGAGTTCAAATCCAGACTGGCACTTTGTGTGTGTTTTGTTCTACATTGCTTGCGTCATGCAAACAGACAATTGTCGGTCTTTTTTTACTGTTAACCCTAACCTTAATCCTAACCTTAACCTCAGTAACGTCATATCTAACCTTAACTATTAGTAACCTCATGCCTAACCTTAACATAAGTATCCTCATACCTAACCTTAACTCGCATAAATCCGCTAAACGTAATGTACAGGGACAACGTAATAGAAGTACAAATATTGCCTAATAACGAAACGTGTAGTTCAAACGTAAAAAAAACTAAATATGTTGGCATATAACGTAATTCAGGTTTTCAAAATAGTTTCCTGAGAACGTAATTTGGGAGAAATTCTGAGATGTACGGTTGGATTTATTTTGCCTCAGTGAAATGTAAAAGACATGAAGAGGTGAATGAGATTGACAGATGAAAGTGTGAATGAGAGAGAGAATAGATAAAGAGGGATTGGGTTGAGAGAGAGCAGTATGAAGAGAGTGGGGAAGTGAGTGGGAGGAAGAGGGTAAAGAGAGAAGGCACTTGGCAGCTGTGGGCCTTGCACGTGTCCTAAATGCTTTTAGCACGGGATTGTCATCGGACACACACAGACGGACTGTCATCGGACACAGAGGCGGACTGTGGCTACGACTGCTAGACTGCTTTGTTAATTAGAAAAGATAGAAATATGGTTGCTTCCTGTCTAAAGTTTTGATGAGTCACAGTCACAAAGCTACTTGAATTCAGGTGGACGTAAGCAGGTTATTTTGTATCAGTGTCCTGTTAGGATTTGCACCCCATTAGTTTACAGCAAAAAAAACACTGTCACAATTATTACATAATCGGTTAATCGCGATTATTTAAAGAGACAGCAACTGATAATTACTTGGATTGCTCCTGTCGTAGATTTCTGCCTAAATTTGTTAATTATACACCACTGGAGGTTTTTCTCCTCTACTGGGAAAGCAGTGATTTTGACAGCTCCAGAGAAAATTGTGTAGATAATCGTTTGCTGCTTTCATGATGTTTAATTTTGTTTAGAGTTGTTGTGCAATGCTATCCTACCAAACAGCTGATCTGTCATGTAATTTTCGCTGCATTATTATTTATTTGACAAACAGATTTCCATCGCCTATTTATTGCATAAACACTTGGTCAGCCAATTTAAAAAATCTCAAGCCCATTTAAACCCGTTTTTACAGTAAATAAATTGTAATTAGACCATTTGCATATTATTGTTTGTGTGATAGCATACAACAGCTTTGTTTTTTGCCCATTTCATATTAACTTAAATAAAATTTTGTTATTTTTTCGCTAAGAATACGTCATCCACAGAGTCTACTACTGCACACTCCTATTCCTTGAGTGTATTTTGTCTTTTTTCCAATTCTTCAATAGATACTTTCTTCAGAATGGTTGAAAAAGATGTCATGTACAAGTTTGATAAAAACATTATATACTTAAAGTTATCATTACCATTAGGGTTATTTAATGAGATGTGATTGGTAGTCGCATCATAATGATCATTGTGATTGGGTGTTGATGATGTCACTATTGATAATAGTTCATTGTAAGTGTTGGCATGTGCTGTGAGTATCTACTAAGTGTGTGCATGTACAGTACATATACATCAAGATAGTTTCTATGGCATTGAGAAGGGCTTTTCCCCTAGTATATTTTTTATGACAATATGTTCTTGTATGTTATGGGGTAGTAGAAATTTAGACTTTGCATTATGAAATAGTTTTGTCAGTCTCAATTATGTACTAATAGGCATCATTATCATTATTCTGTATTTATACTATTAAATGAGATGTTATTGTTAGTCGCATCATAATCATAACTGTGATCGCTTGTTGATGGTGTTACTAATATATATAATAATTGAATAAAATTGGTTGCAGGTGCTGTTAGCTCTGAATAGGTGTGTGCATGTATATTGGCTATATACTGTACATCCCTCTGTTAATTTTCATGTTATGCCTGATAAGGGTTATTAAACCAAAATGTTGCCATTAAAATCCTGATATTTCTAGCAGAGACAGTGTGGGAGAGTTTCTTCTACAGTTCCAGGTTCCACTCTTGTCTTTTACGCACCTGTCCTGACTCTTTGGCCAGGTGTGCGATTTAGTGATTTTGTATGTTAACTTTATAAAATAATTCAAGCATTCTTCACCTACAATTCTGCAACTACATTTTCCGTGACTTCAGGTAATCCTACACAAACATTTTTAGATAAAAAAACTATGTAAAATATGTATCTATGTGTAGCATGGTGACATGTTAACATCAAATCGTGCATGCAATTATTTATTTGACGCGTTCAAAATAAATGCCATTGAAGTCGAAAAAGTATATGTATATTAATGTACACACACACACACACACACACACACACACACACACACACACACACACACACACACACACACACACACACACACACACACACACACACCTGTGGCTTAGATGTACAATATGTAGTTTTTGGCCGCTAGGGGTCTCTCAGTTAAAACAATAGCAAAATATGTACTTGGATGACATCGGGAAGTAGCGTGGGATCATGGGTTTTGTTATCGTCGTCAATAACAACCTTCCAATCTAGCGTCTCCGTCAGAAAAAGTGTTCACTGACAAAGTAATGTATTGTTAGAAATATTATAACTTGATTCACGTTATGTTTGGCAGTTCCCTGGAGCTTAGAGCAACTAGAACAGTCAAAGGTTATATGACGCCATTGACGGAAGACAAAATGAAACGTCCTGTGTCTTCGAATGATATTACAAATTTCTCTGGGTTTGAAAGTTGGTGCAAACATTTAGGAAAATGTAAGTTCACAACTAAGAAATATATATAATATAGGTATAGTGATGTTTGCTTTTTTAATACCAAGTGCGTCTTTTGTTATTGTTTTGGAAAAGTACATATTGTACCTTTTAGGCTATTTTGGCTGGCTTAATATAAGTGCTTTTAATGTCTAAATATTGGCATAACCAATTCTGCATTATATAGCCTTGTCACAAATGCAGCTGTTCAATGCAAAAAGAAGAGGATTGCCTGTGCATGTAGATAAGGATATTGGCCTAAAATAAAAAATTGACAAATCGTTAATCACAAATATTTGTGTGACAATTAATCGTAAGCAGAATTTCATAATTGTGACAATCCTAAAAGTTGCTCTAATTTCAGAAAAACCTGGCAAAACTTGAAAAAACTTCAATTTATTAGCTGTGTTTTCAAAGTCATGGCATTAACAGCATAATAACTATTTTTTTATTATTTTTTTATTCCTTATTTCTCCTATTGTATCATCTTTTTTTGTGGCTTAATGAGTCACATTGAGTCAGTCTGCCCCCTCACACTTGACTCAAGCATGCACAATCCTCACAAACAAACAGCACTGACAGCAGGGAGTACGTACACACACTAACACAAACACACACACTCACATCATCAGACATGCAAACCCACACACAGAAGCAGCACACACAAATACATGCACATAAGTGCACAGTCACGTAACCCCTCCTGCTTGTGTTAACACACACACACCCAGTACATGTTGGAGTTCATCCATGGCTGTTGGGGGTTTGGGGAGCAGCAAGGTATTTCTGTGGATTTTCTCACCCAGTGAGCACTTGTGTCCCCTCTCCCCCTCAGGCCTTGTCCTCCTTCTCTTCTCGTCGTCCTCCTAATCTTCACTAATTTTTATTCACTGCCTGAATGCTAGTCGGGTACTTTATAGACCAGGCTTAGATGCCTAACTGCAGAACAAATGGCTCCATTCACTTCTAAGGTGACAGAGAGGACCTGCAAGCTTGGCTTGGCTGTAGTGTAACCCAAACAGTGTGCATGTTTCCTTCATGTTACATTCAGCGTTCTGTGGTATTTTGACTTGGCTGTAGTGTTACCCAAACACTGAGCATGTTTCCTTCTTATAACATTCAGCTCCTCTGTGGTATTTTGACTTGGCTGTAGTGTAACCCAAACGCTGAGCACGCTTCCTTCATATCATATTCAGCTCTTCTCTGGTATTTTGATTTGGGGTGTGGAAAAGTTTGACCCTGTCAAGCTCACCTAATCCTTAGTCCAGAGCTGCCCAACCCTGTTACTGGAGATCTACCATCTTGTAGGTTTTTTCGCCAACCCCAGTTTTGGGCAACATCTTTTAACTTTAATTTAGCTAATTATTAGCATCAGGTGTGCTACATTAGGGTTAAAGAGAACATGCAGGACTGGGAACAGGGTTGGGATGCCCTGCCTATGTCCCTAGCTTTTGTTACCACACAGGCACACACAAAACCTTTTTCAGCGTAACACACTGTGACGGTTGAATGTATGTGTGTGTACTGTACACACATACACCTGCTGTAGTAACATCCGTGCCGGGCTCACACACAAAGATGGATGCCATGTAATTAGAATTATGTGGTAGAAGGAACAGGAAGCCTGTTAGTCTTTCTGCTTCTGTGGACTGCTTCAAAACAGACTATTATGAGATTGGTTCTGTATTGATTGGACAAGCAGGGTGCTTCCGCGTGCTTATTTGGCAGTGAGTAGATGTTTGTCCGCTACAGGTCAGCCATCATTGGTTGACGGACAGAAGCTGGTAAGTGATAATCTTTACTGCTTGACTGGAACTTGCCAATGCAGTTGGTATCTAGAGCCAGAATTACTTTTGAACAGAATATCTCTATGAAAAGGAGGCTTTGGTATTTGCGTTTCAGCTAGAAGACAGCTGAAATGAAATACATTAATTAAAAACATTCAATTTTATAAACAAATACAGTCCAAGCTAAACTTTAACTTCTGCTTTTGCAGGGAGGTGCCATGTTGGCAAGTGTTTCCAAGATTTTATGGCCTCTAGTATAATATATATATATATATATATATTTCATAATATATATACATACATAGTATATAAATAAAATAATATATATTTATATATTCCCACCATGTAAAATAACTTTCGATTTAAAAACTGTTTTTATGTGAAGCTAGTGTATGTTTGTGACATAATTTTAGACAAATTTGTTTTGATGGGTGCTAATGGCTGCATCTCAATACTCCAAAACTCTCCTTTGCTGTCCTTTACCTACTGTAGGAATGGGCCGATACCACTTTTTATGCAACAAGTACAAGTACAGGGTATTTCATTTTGGGTGCTTGCCGATACGAGTACTGATACAAGTACTTTTAATAACTATGCCAAATGTCACATTTATCAAGCTAAAATCTGCTATTTCTTAGATGGTGATCAGCCAATTCAAATATAGAAAAGTAAATGTTCCTACATATCCAGAATAACATAATTTACATTGCAGGTCAAGAATGTGTAATATTTATTACAAATGTCAATAGTTTACAGTACGTCTCCTTCCCTAATTAGCTAAAATGAGAGAAACACATTTGTGAAAGCAAATGCAATGTATTTCCCACATGTTTGTGTTTGTGTTTGCATTTGCACTAAGCATTGCAGACATTTTGTGTAAGATGAGAATGTCCGTTTGAAGTGACTTTCTCCAAACATGGATAATGACCTAATCATATAATATTCTGTTAAGGCATTTGGCTTTATTATAATAGGCACACAATTATAGCTGTACTATCACTGTAATCTATTGAACATTTTCTATTGAAAAATAGAAATAGTCTACATCGTATTTCCTTTAAGTTATATTTCTTAACATTAGTATGTCAGAACTTCCACAATTTTGTTTACCAACATTTGTTTTTTTTCCCCGAAGGTGTATTATTAATTCATGCGATGCTACAGTATGCAGTGACTAGCCTAATAACTTGCAGCCTTTGTTTGGTCTTGTACTTAAATTTGCACATTTCCTTGAAGATTCTAATATATGCACCTATAATTTTACAAATATTAGGCTTCAATAATAGGCACGCATGGCTCCGTCTTTGGTAATGATTATGCATTTTAGGCGGTGATTTTGTGTGCAACAAATCACCTCATATTGCAGGGAATCATCCCATTTAAATTGCTTAAATAGCAATAAATACAGTTGTATAGTTTAATAAGCTGGTCTCTGAAAGAGGAAGTAGACTGTTATCATCAATATGAAATATATGCATAGTGCTGGAATACATCTACATTTCCATTCGAACATTTAGGTGAATCAGATTTACCAGTTCGATGTTATTGTTGTTCCAATCGTTACATGGTTGAGCAATACAATTGTTTCCTATCTATATACTGCATTGTACAGTAGGCTACTATTCCCTCTCTGGCACTATAAGAAAACAACTACAGTGTGGCCATCTATGGCTAATCTGTAAAGCGTTGTGCAATATAACGCTCTTAAATGTGGAGGAAGTATTGGCTTGGAGTATCAGGCCTTTTTCACAACCACAAGTACGAGTACTTATGCCCAGTATCGGGCCTGATACCAAGTACTAGTTTTCGAATTGGTCCATCTCTACCTTTACCTGAACTGATGCGATAATGGGGTTCATATTCCAGCTGCTTATACTGGTTTCACCAATTCTGTCAGTTACCTTGCAATGTAGGGAACAGGAGACAAGGAGGGATAAGGGCATTTTTATAGCCTGGCTGAGAATACCAGATCGCCTCGCTGAGTACAACAAATTTGCTAGCTAGCTGGTTCTGCTTTTGTCGATCACATGGTGACGCATCTCCATGCAAGCAAAATCATCTACTCTGATTGCTCTGATAACGCTCCAGAAACAGAACAGAATTATATTTTCTCCTCAGCACTTGAGACTGGTTGGGTGTCCTTTACATGCACACGCACCCCTGAAATCCACTCCCCAACTTGACTTCATTAATGAATATTCTCACCCTGACTACCGTGCACCTGTAGGCGTTTTCATTTAGAAGCGTTGTGTGTGGACAATTGATTGCAAAGGGAATTGTTACCATCGTTAATGGGATAATGTTGGACAATGACAGATGGTTGTTGGGTAATACTAAAATGAAGGTCGGGAGGCCAGCCAATCATGTGGAGTTGGCCTCGAGGTGAAAGAACACTTGGATTAAAGGGTCAGTGACAGCCCTGTAACAAGAAACAACAACAAGAGAACAAGGTGAATGGTAAACAATCCCAGAAAGGAAATATTCAGAAGTGAAAAACAGCAATAAGAGGGAATAGAAGTGGGAAGAGAGGGTATAGGTTGAAGTGAGGAAGAGAGTTAGGAGACACCAGTAACAATAGGTGCAGTCTTTGTCTTCGGGCATGGTGTTGTCAACAGCTTCTCTTTCTCCTTTAAAAAGCTACTGACCTCACCCACTTGCCCCCACCACTCATCTCAGGAATGTAACCACTAGGCACTCACTTCAATTTACATGTACATTTAAGTCATTTAGCAGACACTCTTATCCAGAGCAACTTACAGTCAGTACAGGAACATTCCCGCTGGAGCAACTTAGGATAAAGTGCTTTGCCCAGGGACACAACAACATTTTGCACAGTCGGGAATCGAACCAGAAACCATCCAAATACAAGTCTGTGCGCGTGTGTGCAACCATTGCAGCTCTGCATATTGTGTGTTCACAGTATGGCCCATCCCCTGCTGTGTGTGTTGTTTGTTTCCAGTTTAGTCTAAATGGAATGATCTCTAACTTGCATTCCATGGCAGTTGTAGTCATTCAGTCACTATGCAGCCTGCATTCAAGTGCATCTTTTGGTTACACCGGAAAACAGTCCAGTCAATGTGTCCTTGTATTGCATATGTTACAGGATGTTCATTTGCTAAATGTTTTTGTTTTTCTGCCCTCAGACCACCAAAAGTTAGAGAGAGAGGCCCGTATCTGCCGCCTGCTCAAGCACTCCAACATTGGTGAGTATTTTTCTGCTGCTACCGATTACATTTTATCCAGGCTGCTTCAATCCGCTGCTTTCCACCTTCAGTCAATCAGTGTGTGTTGCAGTACAAATATGCTGCTTCAATGACTACATCATGTCTAGTGAATTAATGTGAATTGCCAAGCTGGACCAAGTTTTGATACCTGCGTCTTGTTTGACTATTCCACATTCAGTACCATGGCGACGAAAGGCTCATGTTCCTGGCTCAGGCCTTGGTGCGTTTTACTTCCAGTTTCTCCTTCCGTTGCCATGCATTGTTACCGGTCCAGTGTAAATGAAAGGCTTTTTAACGTGTCTATGCGTGAGATTTGCCTTGAGTTAGTCTTTTGGGAGTTTTTGCCCCCCTAATGCTTTTGCAGTGTTGGCACTACTTGACTGTTCGCACTTGTTGCCTGTTGCAGTCTGTTCCTTATCCTCCATCTTGACAAGAACATACAGTCCAGCTTTTAGAGCCAGTGACAGGAAAATGCTCTTCCTCTGTTTCTCTGAGACGCGTGCAGTTGTACACTTTAATCTAAACGCCGTCATGTGTTTGAAATCAGATAGATATTGCGTGAACACAGGTTTTACTTGCCGTATTCTTGATTTGTGGTTGTTTTAGCAGTTTTAGTCGAATGCACTGATTGCCGATTGACGCTCTGGAGAGAGCGTCTGCTAAATAACAAAAATGTGAATGCATACAGATTTCATTTGAGCTCCACATGCCTTATGTCTTTCTCTATTTCTCTCTTTCCCTCTTTTTCAGTTCGTCTTCATGATAGTATATCAGAGGAAGGCTTCCATTACCTCCTGTTTGACTTGTAAGTTATCGATTCTCGCTCACTTCACACTAACTCTCTCTTCTTTCTCCATTTCGCTCTCTATTTCTAAATCTCTTCTGTCTCTTTCTCTAACTTCCGTATTTTTTTCTTTCATTTTACACCTCTGTCATTTATTGTCAGCCTACACTCACCATAATCCTCCTACTCTTCTCTAAAACCCCTCGCGCTTTACCAGAGTTTCCGGCAGTTCCACTCTAGATCTAGTTTCCATGGTGATGGGTGGTGGTGGGGGCAGGAAGAGACAGAGGATGGTTTCCGGGGGTAACGGGGAATCCCGGTGTAGCGAGCGAGAGGGGCTTCCTCCCTTGACTGAGCAATTATCCTGATGAGCTGCTCTCCGATTGGCTAACAAGCTGGTCTCTGATTGGTTGGCAGGGTGACCGGAGGAGAGCTGTTCGAGGACATCGTAGCCAGAGAGTACTACAGCGAGGCTGACGCCAGGTAAGACTGGCACACACCTGTTTATTTCATTCTCTCTCTCTCTCTCTCTCTCTCTCTCTCTCTCTCTCTCTCTCTCTCTCTCTCTCTCTCTCTCTCTCACTCTCTCTCACTCTCTCTCTCTCTCTCTCTCTCTCACTCTCTCTCACTCTCTCTCACTCTCTCCCCCTCTCCCCCTCTCCCTCTCCCTGTCTTTCAATCCTGCTCCCCTTTCCTGTTTTTCTCTCTCACTCTCTACCTCTACTTCTCTCTCGTATTGTCTTCTTTTTCACCGTAGTCTTTCTCCCCATACCATGTTTCTTGCCCCACTCTCAGTCTCTGTCTTTTTCCCATCATCTGTCTTCCTGCTTCTCCTTTCCCTCTCCTGCTCTAAGTGGCTTCTTCCTTCCTCTTGTGCTCGCCACTAATTCACACCCTCCACACCCAGAGGCGTTTAAATGCTCCTAATACATCCATAGACCTTTTCAATACTTTGATCTTACTCGTCCCACTTCCTTATCCTGACTGACTTACTTTCAATGTGGTGCTGCAGAATCACTGTTATCAAACGCTGTGGAAAAGATAGATTGAGTTTGACCATATTTGTGTCTTCTATGGCCTAGTTTGCTGTACATTCTTGTCCTAGATGATTTTACATCGTACTTATCTAGATACATTAGAACAGGGAAATTAAACACGCTTTCATCAATCCACCTCTATACTTGTCTTCTATTTTCTTTCTTATTTTCTGTATTCCCTTTTTTTTCTTTTCTTCCTTTTTTCTTTTCTTTCTTTTTTCTTTCCTTCCTTTTTCCTTCTTTCCAAAACTTTGAATTCTTCCTCCCCATCACTGCCTGTGTCTTTCTTGCTTGCATGTTCTCTTTGCTTTATGGTGCTTCATTCTCTATAGAGGTTAGGGTGAGACATGGTCGCTAGTGTGTTCAGCCAGCCTTTCACTCCTGATAATACATCTTACACACGTCCCACTCATTACACAACCTCCATAGATATTGAAATATTGGCTAAATCAGTTTAGTCTGTCATGCCCAGATATAGATGTATATATCTACCAATGGTACAGTAGTCATTTCATCAACCATTGAGGGACGTCTTTTCACTGACCTGATATAGACATTGTTTCAATTTTCAAGGGGGGTAAGAGAGAAGTCTGTGTAGATCTTTATGTGAATGGGATAAGTCTGTGTGATGAATGTCAATGCGGATACAGGATAGATTATATAGGTGTGTGTGTGTGTGTGTGTGTGTGTCTGTGTGTGTCTGTGTGTGTCTGTGTGTGTCTGTGTGTGTCTGTGTGTGTCTGTGTGTGTCTGTGTGTCTGTGTGTGTGTGTGTGTGTGTCAGTCATCCAGGTTGGCCCTGCCTACTGTTTCCTAGGAGACCCTCAATTATTGGGCCTTTAATTAGCTGACATAATTAGTCACACACTCACACACATTTTTATAGCTTCAAATTTGTAGATATGATTTTTTCCATCCAGTTCTGTTGCCATGGCAAAACACATAGAACAGGATATGAAATGTTTTCAACATTAATATAGCTCAGTGCTCATCTTAATATTGCACATGCACACAGTATCAGAACTCATGAGTACATTTTGTGATTCATCTATGTGTTTTTGTATTTCTAAGACAAGAGTGCCATTGTGGCTCATACTGCTGAGCCAGTCGCATTTGTGGGCAGTGTTGAGAGAACAACTGAGGGATCTCTGTGCTCGGTACGACCTTGTAAGAAGAACAGTCCATTGGAATCTTATTGAGAGAGACAGATGCAGTTATATAGGTTTCAAGTGTGTGTGTGTATTCTATGCGTGCGTGTACTGTTGTGTACAGAACATGGTGTCTATGATTCTGTGTATGTATGAGTTTATGCGTCAGTCATATGAGCAAGAAATGTGAATTTCCCCTTAATGTCATTCAGAAATGATGCACCTTTTGTTCATGGTCCCCCCATTTTTTGCCAACAAAGACATTGGACAGTTTAAAGGGGAACAACAACAAAATTCTATAATTTGTCCATGTTCCTAAATCGTTTGACGTAATTATTTGACGGTCTCCCTCATCAGTCAGCTCTCTCACTCAGGGTTGAACAGGGTTGAGCTAGCGCGAGTGCTACGTCAATAGGCTATATGAGTCTGTGCAGATAAATGCGTTTGATACAACTTTGTGAAATAACTATAATTTGACCCATTGACGTCACACTAGTTCTACCCTGTTGTCCCTGAGTGAGAAAGCTAACAGATGAGGGAGTAAAAAAAAAACTTCAAATGGTTTAGGAACATACATAATAGAATTTCGTCGTTGTTCCACTTTAACATAATGTGGAAAAAAGTAATAATGGTCAATACTTGGTAATATTTCCTCTGTATGCAATGACTACGAAGTATGACACAAAAGGTGCTGTCATTTCTGAACAGTTAATTCGATATAATGAATACTCAGTCGGACAGTCTGCACCTCAACCTCATTGTCATTGTATCCTTTCCAAGTGCTAGAATACAGAACCAAAATAAAATAAATAGTCACTGTCCAATGAATTATGGAGCTCACTGTATATAATCATGACAGAAAGAGCAGCCTCTATCTCTGGAGAGTCAGGTGGGGAATCATCTGAATTAGATGGAGCTGTGTTGGCTGGGAGTGCAAGGAGTGGGTTGGTGGCTGGAACAACTGGTACTCTGGTCTGGCCCAGATTCTACCACCCCCCCTTACATTTTAGTGAGGTAGCGCAGCATAGCTGACACCATGGATGTGTTGTGTGGGTGTGCGACTGGTCTTGTATATAATGCCCATGTCCATTTGCTTGTGTGTGTGTGTGTGTGTGTCTCATACCTCCTACTCTCTAGACATTATGGGGGTACATCCATTCTTCAGTCTCCCTGCGCTTTTATTAGTCACATGACATGCCCTTGCACATTTACCTCCTTTAGTGCACACACACACACACACACACACACACACACACATCATCCACTGGCTGGGTGAAATTCCTGTTAGGATCTGATCTGCTGCTCGTCTCAATTTCTTTTGCCCACTTTTTTCTTTTGCTCTTCTCTGCCACTCTAATGTCTCTCTTACTCTCTCCCTTCTGTCTCTCATTGTCCTTCTCTCTGTCTCTGTCTCTGTCTCTGTCTCTCTCTGTCTCTCTCTCTCTCTCTCTCTCTCTCTCTCTCTCTCTCTCTCTCTCTCTCTCTCTCTCTCTCTCTCTCTCTCTCTCTCTCTCTCTCTCTCTCTCTCTCTCTCTCTCTCTCTCTCTCTCTCTCTCTTTCTCTCATTCTCTTTTTTCTTCTTTTCCCTCTATTTCTCCCAGTTTGTTGAGTCTGTTTGTGCCGTTTTGCCGGAAGTCCCGTGTTTCATTTTTTTTCTAAATTGGTTTTGTCTCCTCTTGCCACTCCATTCACCTCCCACTCCTCCTTCCGCTCTCTCTGTCTCCCTCCTTCTCTTTCTCCATTTTTACCTCCACCTCCCTGCATCTCTGCTCCATCTCTCTATCTTATCACCCCCCCCACCATTCATCTATCAACCCCCCCCACAACTCCCACTCCACTGTTTCAACGTCCTTTACCGAATCATGTCGCCTGTCCACGCCTCTCCACCCCCCATCACTGCTGTCTTCCTCTTCTCCATCTTGTCTCCACAGTCACTGCATCACTCAGATTCTAGACAGTGTCCATCACATTCACCAACATGACATAGTGCATAGGGATCTGAAGGTCAGTATGTGTGGAGACCAGCTGCACTCCTCCCTCACCGCCCTCCCTCCTGCACCTCTGCCTGCACCCCGTCCGTGTCTGCCTGTCCGCCCGCGTGTCTGTTGGCCTGGAAGACGAGTCGAGTCTCAATGTGCTTGTTTGTCCTTTTCTGTCATAGGTTCCCGCATTTTTCTCCTGTGCTGCTCTTGGTGTACTGAAACATTGACCCCCCACTTCCTCCTTTGCCACCTCAACCCCCCATCTCAACCCCTCCCCCCTCCAGTGTACACTTGCCCAGCTTCAGAGGGTTTGGGTAATTCTCCTGTCCCAAGTTTGTTTATCTCCCAGGTGGCTATATACTACATAGGGAACAGTTGGCCATTGTAGACTCACCCCCAAATTACGGCACCCTTTATCCCTCATGTCGCTCCCTCAATTTATGTGGTCTAAGAGGTTAGATTTTATATTATAGACGGTACGTTATCATGGACAACAATATATAAGCTTTGTGTATCAGACAGAGGTATAGCTAGATTGATAAAAGGTGTATTTTACACACACACACACACACACACACACACACACACACACACACACACACACACACACACACACACACACACACACACACACACACACACACACACACACACACACACACACACACACACACACACACACACACACACACACACACACACACACACACACACACACACACACA
>JACXGM010009715.1:13617-27310 GCA_016801145.1 Umbra pygmaea | reverse complement strand
GTGTGTTTTTAAAGTTGTCTGTCATGCAGGCTATGCTGAGGAGATCACCTGAACCCTGAAACAATGTGTCATCTTCAGTGGCCAACAAGATGAGGCTTTCATCAATGAGACAGTGGGTACAATAGGAACATACATGTCCTTGGTTGGTGGGAACCTCTACCCTAGAGATTGACCAAGAGATTTGTTGTTGTTTTTTTATTTCACATTGATTTAATGAAGTAGGCCAACAAAGAACTAATTGCAAGAGTGACCTGTCAAGAAAGAGCTTAAAGATGCAACAAAAAAGACAAAGTTACATTTGAATTACACTAAATACTCAAAATAAATGTGTATATACAGTGTGTACCAATTAGGTCTGTTAAGACAGATAGATCAAATACACCATGGTGGCAGAGCAGAAATGTTGGAGCAGTAACACTGGAGCATGACTGAAAATTCTCTAGTTCAGGTAAAACAAACTGATTACAAATATTCAACATATAGAATACATCTTTGTTTAAAATAGAATACATCTTTGTTTAAAATAGATTATTAGCAAAATGTATATAAGCTCTTAGTGATCATTTTTATCCAAAACTTTTGAAAAGTAATTGTCACAAATGATTACTTGCAATCTGAGACTACAGAGAGTGCAGACAGGAGGGCTGTATAACAAGGTAGATGATTTTACAGTATATGCAATACATTAAATCATAACATGTTAATCTTTCAAATGAGCTAACAATATCAAATAATGTAGCCTTGTTGATAACAAATCATTGTGGTCAATTGCTTGTGTTTAAAGAAGTCAGTTCTGG
This sequence comes from Umbra pygmaea, assembly GCA_016801145.1. Classification (NCBI taxonomy): domain Eukaryota; kingdom Metazoa; phylum Chordata; class Actinopteri; order Esociformes; family Umbridae; genus Umbra; species Umbra pygmaea. Next base: position 26,513 of record JACXGM010009715.1, on the reverse strand, counting down.
TTTTACTTCAGCTAAGCTCTGGAATTGTGCACAAAGAATTGAGACACATGAAACTGTTTACATTTTTGCCACTTTCCTGTTTTCCATTAAGTTCTGCAGAGACTTGACAAGCTGCAGTAGAAGTGGCCCATCATGGACACGGAAGATCCCCTTCAAGACGCCAACCACCTGCTTCATAATATAGATACCTAGAGAATTGTTTATTTATAAAAAAATGTCTTTAACACTGTCAGATAGTATGGCTACACAGCTTTCAGGATGTGAAAAGAAAGTATTGGTGTTATATATTCTTGATTGTCTGAGTGTTACCGGTATTGGACTCACACACTGTTTGGCTATTAGACATGTATTGGGTAAACCAGTGGTTGGCAAACCTCTCCCCAAGTCCATGTATTTAAACAACCCCTGAAGCTAGCTAACCTGATTGAACTTGTCTACAAATCAACAACTCTTTGATTAGTAGATCTAGTGAACTAGTTCTGGGCTACAGTTAAACTGTGGCCTGTCTGGTGGTACTTGAGAGGTTTGGGAACCACTGGGGTAAACCATTTGTATTGACCAATAACTAACTATGTAAAGAAATATGAACATATACTTACCAATTTGAATCTTAACACTGGCTTTGATTCTAGATTTTTCAATCCCCCTGGGAGATTGCATCCTGCCGCAGGTGAACGTAGGTGTTAGCAGATCAATCAGGTCCAAGTTGTTATAGGATCTGAAAAAAGTGTAAAACAAAAACCCCTTTACAGTTTTAATCATTTGGTGCAGCGATACTCATTCCATGTTCCCGTGAGATGCTATTCTGTCAATTTTTGTTGCAAATCAAATTTTGCACAGGTGATGCTAAACATTACTGGAATTAAATGCCAACTCAGGGTAATCGCAACTATGGTTGGATGGAAAACTTACAGAATTGCGGCTCGTGGGAGCAGGAATTAGTATTTCTGATTTAGCAGATGCTCTTATTCAGAGCGACTTAGTGGATACAGAGGCATCCACCTGGAGCAACTTAGGGTAAAGTGCCTTGTTCAAGGACACAATTGGCAGTCAGTAATTGAACCGGCAACTATTGTGGTTTAATTGTAATGATACACGATTTATGTCAACCTTCGTCTTGCTTCAGTTTTGCAGTGTATTCTAGGTTTTAAACCTTTTGAATTGTGGAGAGGTAAACAAAATCATGTTTGAGATGTTGGTACAATAATTGCTTACACTCCAAACTTTATTCAGGTATTTGATGTCACAAATTGGACTACAAGCAAATAAATATTTAACTGTTTTCAATTCATTCTAAGTTTTTCCAGTAAGAAATCATATTTATTTTATAAAGCCCTTTTTACAACAGCAGTTGTCACTAAGTGCTTCGACAGATACCCAGCCTATAACCCCCAAGAACAAGCAACAAGAAGTGATGCACAGTGGCTAAGACCTAGGAAGAAACCTAGAAAGGCCAGACTCAAGGGGGTGGCCAGTTCTCTTCTGGCTGTCCCGGGTGGGGGATCTTAAGGTATTAAGGTCACATTGTTTATCATTGTTCGATTAGTGTCAATAAAAGGAGGTAGAATTGAAATTGCCCATGAAATGTTTATATTTGAAGGTAACAAACAATTTTTGTTTTGTTAAATAAATAAAGATAAACCAAATACTTATAGTAATGCTAGCTGGCTTTGTAATATTACTATCTAGCCTATGTCATCCTAGATACTAAAGCTAACGTCTAGTTTAGTACCTGAGTAAACATTAATGTTCTATGGACAGTTAAGACGTGTTAAACAAAAATATTAAATCAGGCCATATTGTCTCTGATATATCAGGTAAGTTACATGAACAGTTCAGTGTTCATTTATATGTGATAGTAGTTTACAGTGACTTACCAAGTAATTTTCACGATCTACTGGACTGATTACTGGTTTAATAAGGCTACTTGTCGACACAGCTAGCTAGCCACTAACACTAACTATATTCCCTATCAACATTACTGTACATGCGATTTCATTAGTCTACTCATATGGTAAATATACTTACTAGCTACAGTAAACTAAGAATTATGAACAATTAGATGACCCAAATTTGCAAAGGTAATATGCTTGTAGGTACGACGGATGACTTACTGTTTAAGTAGAGGATGAGTCCCACTTGGGAGTTTTTCTTTCCAAATGGCGTCATTGAAGCTATGAAGTTCTTCTGTTGGCGTATTACATTCCAACTCCATTTGAAGTTATTAATTGTGTAATCTACAACACCGTTTTGCCTGGCATGATATTGTGAACGCATTTAAATTGCCTCGGTACGTACAGCTGTGTGATTTTCTACATGCTACTAGTTGAACCAAAAGAGTTACGTTCAATGACGTTCTGACGTTTTGCTGTGTTGACCAATTGGGAAGCCGACAGGAATGGGTTCAAGAGTTCATCGACAAAATATGTTTTGCAAGCAAAGATTTTTGTTTTGCAAGCAAAAGTTTTCTACTTTTTTATATATATATATTATATAATATGTGATTAAAACGTGTGTTTTTCTTTTGAAAAAAATAGTTTTGTTTGCAAAGCAAAAAGTTTTGATTGCGATATAAAGACACAAATGTAGCTCCGTGTTTTGCAAGCAAAGGTTTTTGTTTTGCAAGCAAAAGTTTTCTACTTTTTTTACATATATTATATAATATGTGATTAAAACATGTGTTTTGCTTTTGAAAAAAATAGTTTTGTTTGCAAAGCAAAAAGTTTTGATTGCGATATAAAGACACAAATGTAGCTCCATAGATAGATGAATTACTTCAGTTACTTGAATGAAATTGCTACTCCAAACACACAATTATTTATAAATGTATAAATTGTCAGAGGTGTCTGTAAATATGATTTGATTTGAAGATGCACCTTAGAACCCTATCCAACTGTATCACTGTGCTTACATCCCGCATCAATTCAGCTTGGCTGATGCACAGACCATGTGGTTTTAGCTAAAGCTTATTGTTTCAACAGTTCTGTAAACTGCTTTTCTCTCACATATTTTGTGTGTGTATGTTGATTGTTTCTTACCTACTAGGCTTGGTCTTTCAGTACATGCTGTCACATTAAATAGTCTGCCCTAACTTCAGCCATAGAGTTAGTGTTGCAGTCAGCCTATATCTCTATTGTAATGTAAAGATAATAATACATTAGGTCCATGTTATATTGTCACATCTACTCTGCTGGCCTGGATTTAGTTGTGGTCCTACTATTCACTCTGGCCCTCTCATCCCTCCTTTAACAACTTGATTTTACATGGCAAGCACAGAGCACTCATTTCCTGGTTTAGTGTTCTATTATATGAAAACGTACCCTCTCATACATTATGTAGTACTATTTAACATGTGACTTTGAAATGTGTATCAATAGTGTAGAAAAACTATTACAGTGCTTATTTCTTCTGTCAAAAATGGAAGGATGGGGGGTAGAATACAAATAAATCTGTTTCTGGCACTGATCTGGCACATATGGCCAAGTTTTGTGTGCCCAGATCTGGGCCACAGTACTCTGGCCAGATCTGGACTGTAATTCAATCTGACATGGAGCCGAATCTGGGCCAGATATTTTGGGACACTCAGGCCAGATCCTTCCCGGATTAGTTTTGCTACCTGTGTAGTTTCTTGGGTAGACGTAAGTCGGAAGCTAGGCGCAGTCAGCAGATCACTATGCTAATTACTACGATGATAGCTAAGGATATGCTGATAGCTAAGGATATGCTCCTTAACTATCATCTAAATGAGAAGATATATCCCTGCCTGGCAAAGTTAGCAATCTCCTACTTGATTGTGCATGCGACTTCTGTGCCTTCCGAGCGGGTACTATCGGCAGCTGCACTATTTGTTAATAGGTTGCGTTTGCATCTCCTCCCAGCAGTATGTTGACATGCAATTTTTTTAACAAGAATATGATGTATGCCGAAGGTTTAGGTAATGAATAGTTACATTGATTGAAACTAAGTAGTTTAAAAAATAGGCTATTGCCGGTAACAAGGCAGGTTTGCAAAAAATCATTATGACACATTATTTTTTTTCGATCGAACGAGCATCTGGTTTGGCGATGCAGGATTGGACTGTCGTGCTTATTTTTTTTCTTCCAATTAACATAGGCCTACTATTTAAAAAAAACATGTTACTTGTTTAATTAATAAACAGTTTGTTTGATGAAAAATCCCTAAAGATGAAAGTGGCCTCCCTTTCTGTCATTGTGAGAACGTTTTTTTTCTCGTTTTTTTATCCTCTGATTTTCGAGTGATTAACGACCTTTGCTCCTCGATTGTCAAATGGCATTTATGTCAGAATTTCACATCCCTAATTACGACTAGGGATGTCACGAGAACCGATACTACCAAAACCTTCCGGCTCTAAAATGACAAAACACCAACAATGCCAATTTTTTTAAGCACCGTAGGCACCTTCAGCAAAGATGCCAGTGTTGCCAATACTGTAGCTAGCTAGTTTTGTCAGGGTAGGATAACTGAAAACAGCAGGAAAAATCTAAAGCAAACAAAAAGGGCTTTGCCTGCAGTTTAGAAAATTTGCTAGGTATCTGCTTTGTTCGGCAGAGGATAATATACTTTTTAATTTTTTACACTTGAAATGGGTGCACCATTCCCGGAGGTACTATAATACAGAGTCGATGCGTGGAGTGGACGGAGCAAGCCCCGCTTCCGACTTCCTGTTCGAAAAATGCTTTTTTCATATATAGTTCCACAATGGGGAACAAATCGGATATTAAACTGATAAGAACATATAATTCAAAGCTTTCATTATCCAATATAGCCATACACATGGGACACATTATACACAATAATTTGCGACTTACCCAAGACCATGTTTACATGTTAGTTTTCCCCTCAAAATAACGTGAACTAGCCAAGAAAAGGTGTGCAATGTTGTGAAAAAAAAACATGTTGATCTTGTTAGGTGAATGGCTCTGGTAGGATAGGACCTAACGCCAAAAGGTAGCGTATTCCACAGTTAAAGGATAACTTAGAGATAGGCCTAAAGTTGTTAAAATATGTGGGGTCAAGGTTATCTTTTTATAAGAGGCTGTACCACAGCATGTTTAAAAGTTTGTGGAACAGTTCCATTTCTAAGAGAACTATTTACGACAGATAACAGACTCGGATCGACCGTATCTTACACCTCTTTGAAAATATGTGAGGGTAGAATGTCAGTAGAACAACAGGTAGGCTTCATAAGTGAAACGATATCTACAAGTGTTGAGAGGGACACAGGCTCAAAGCAATGAAGAGAAGCTGTATTAGGCACAGAATCTAGGTGGTCATAATCAGTCTGGGAGATGCGAGATCTAATAAGGTCCACTTTGCTAACAAAGAAACATAGAACTTGTTCTGCTGTTTCAGGGGTAACAACAGGGACTTGAGTAACATGATTTAGTGCAGTGTTTATTGCTCTAAACAAGGTTTTTGGGCTATGTGCAGTTTTTGCTATAATATCTGGGAAATGGTTCGCTTTTAGTGCTATGACAAGACGTTGATAGGTTTCTCTGCGTTCTCTCAGTATTTCAAAAGATACTTGCAGTTTATCCTTTTTCCAAATCCTCTCTGCTTTCCTACACTCTTGTCTAAGGGCACGGGTCTCTGTGTTAAGCCACGGTTGAGCTTTGGCTTTGGGCTGCCTCAGTTTAAGTGGAGCAATAATGTCAAGGATATCTGAGAGTAACTAGAGTAACTAGCTGTTCTGTACTAAGAGAAGAGGAAGTTAAGTCTGAAAGGTTGTTAAAAGGAGACACTGAAAAGGCATCGGAAACCTGGAGAGCAGTGGCATGATTAAGTGCCCGAATGTAGCGTGGTGGCATACAAAGGACAAGAGAGTGAAGCATTAAAAATCACAGGTAAAGAATAAAGAAGTTAACATTTCAAGCTCAAATACATTAAATCTTTACAAAACTTTTTTTTTAAGCAAGCCACAGCACTTTATTAATCAACACAAGGCAAAGTCATATTTTATGTTAAAAATATCCTTTTCTACCTTTATAATAAACGGGAACATCAGCCAAATAAAATAAATGCCTGGACCTAAGATCTTTTTCTGCTACGGGTTGAGAACACCATGCCATCCATGCCGAGGCTTATAGGATAGCCTCAACAACTGGTATCATCACAAACGTTATTCTGTGCCCTAAAAACTGTCATATTCATGGTATTGTGTCATGCAAGGTTATTGCAAAATCTAGAGAAATGTGCGAGGTGGCCAGCGGGGTACAGTTGGTACAAAGGCTGCAATGCAGTTCATACTAATGACCAGTAGCTCAGCCTGGTGTCTTAATGTATATCAGGGCCCGGATTTATCAAGCTTCTCAAAGTGCCATTTCAGTCTTAAGTGCTGAGAATTGACAAAATTTACTCCTACTCTCAAACTTAGGTGTAAAAGCAAGTTATCAAATTTCTCAAAGCTAACAATCACTCTTACTCTCCCAGCTATTTAAGACCGCTCGGGAGGTCTCTCAAGTGGTTAAGAGTTGCCAGTAGGGGCTTGAAATGGCGTAGAAAGAGACATGCGCAAATCTTTTAGGAGAGGAAAAATGTTTTTTTTTATTGTTTGACGCTGCTTAATTCATTAAAAATGGTATTGCTCCCAGCATCAACGAGAATGTTTATATGAATAATAAGAGTTACCACAGCATCAACGCACAAGTTGAGTTTGATGCAGACTACAACATTTTGGATGTGTTACCCAAATGGCCTGGGTCTATGACGCGCGATATTGAATGAAATTGTCCCGAAGCAGCTGTTTGAAAGGCACTTTCTGCCGCCGGAGGATATGCGCTCGTGGCTGCTCACCCCTTTCCATATGCCACTGACAGAAGCCCAAATGAACTACAGGTAGCCTTTTTGTAAGCTATTTATTCACAATTGTTTTATAGTTTATTTATAGAACACTGGATCCTAACATAGGCGATATATAATATATCCCTTCACAGGGCACATCGTATCACACGAAGTGTGGTGGAGAGGGACTGGTCAGTGGAAGCGCAGATTCCACATTCTCCACTCAGAAATTCAACTACAGCAAGCAGTGTTTCTTATTCTCTCCAGTTAGGTTATCTTCTGGAATCCATGGTGGCTATATGATTACATCATTAACTCTAATCTATATATAGGTAGGTCAGTTAACAGCACACTCGTTTGAAATATTTAATTGAGAAATAGTGGAAAACATGTTGGAAACCTTTTTTGATCTTTAATTTGCAATGTGTATATCATAATAAATTCTCTTGAAATTCTTTATTGTCAAATGTTGGTTGAATGTCAACTCCTCTTATGAATGTCACCTTGAATGTGAATTTATCTGAGAATATTCTTAAACAAGTACATCTATTCAGTGATTGGATCTTGCCTATGTTGTCATCCAAAATCCCGTTTGCGGCACAGCAAAGTGTCGTGAATGAGCTCTAAGACTGACACTTAAAATTTAGTCCTACACTTCACTAAAAGTAGGACTGGGATGTTTGATAACTAACTTTTAAGCGCAGCTTTGAGCCAAGAATTTTCTTACTCTTAAGTCAAGTCTTAGCAGTGTTCTTAAGAGTAATTCTAAGAAGCTTGATAAATACGGGCCCAGGACTGTGGCAACGTTGTATTAGGGGCTACCCCCCCATTTAACCAGTGCTAATTTAAATAAAATGAATTAATTTAAATAGATGAATTAACAAACATGTTGCCCAATTGATTTTTTCTTTGTCTTTATTTATTATATTTGCAATGAACGGTTAGTTACCTTTACATCATTAAAAATGGGTGTCTCAACTGTACCATGCTACTGCCTCAACTGTACCACATATGGATACAGTTGAGACAAATTTGAAACAAAAAGCACCTCAACTTTATGAGCTAATTGTGGAAAATATAAACTACTTATGGGTATTATTGATTGTTAATATTTTAGTCTACAAGCTAATGAAATGTCATGTGGCATGTCATGTGGAAATTCACTTCTTTACAGTATCTATTTTTGTGTGAAAAATCCAAACACAAAAAGTGTCTGAACTGTACTCAGTCTATCATACTTACAGTCGTAAATCCTTCTTTTTGGTCATGAAAGGGTCCCAGTTATGACAGAAATCATAGTTGTCCCAGGTAAAATCCATCTTGTTATGTGAAAATTGTAATTTCTTAACCGGACCATTACTGAATGTATCCATAAATAAATTAAGAACTTTGTGTATTTGAATTACGGGCCTGCAATTCTGAACAAAAGACTGATGTGAAAACTGTCAAACAGCTCAGCAGTACGTCATCCTTATGAAACAAATATCTTAAAAATGTGCAAGATTAACAATTTTAACTGAGGATTGACAGTGATCATTTACGAAAGTGATTTTTTGTTCGTCTCACGACCCGGATGTAAACGTCATCAGAGTGCATTTTTTCAAACATTATACTTGTACAAAAAATGCCACAACTCATTGGCTGATATTACCATTTATAAAAACGTTGATATTTTGGAAACTACCATCTACCTCAAGCCACAGAGTACACACCTCTACGGGCAGATAGTAATAATCATAGACAACATACAGAATACACAAGTTGGTCAAATCCTTAAACTACAACGTACAATTACTACAAATACAGTACTATTATCCGAGAACCGGGAACAAATACAAAATCAATTCATTTATTAATTGTAGCGTGGTTCTCCCGCCCTTGCCGTTATTATTGTTACGATGAAATAATTTCTATATGTACAGCATACTTCGTTTTGACGTTAAAACAAATACATGATTTTAGAGACAATATATTAATCTAAACTACTGTCACTTGTTTCATTATAGATGTGTAAATCAATCAAACAGCATTGCACTGAATTTACTGTTAATAAGCGGCAAATATGCTTCTAAATATGATGCATGAAGTTGTAATACAATTTATTCAGCAGGACAAATATCATGCCATTTCTTTGGGGCAAAATTATAAATATGAGGCCCCAGCTGTATGATGTTTGAAAGGCATTTAATTTATTTTTTTAAACCACTGGTAAATCGACTGAGAATGTAAAATGCACATGCAGCAAAAAAGATTTTAATATGAAGGCAAGTCGGATCTTCTCTGCAGCAAGTATGCTGTTTGACAGTGCATACTTTATACAACACATTGTTGCAGCTTGTCTAAAAGTAATTACAAGCCTTTATAACCGTTTTAATTTATTGAAGCCATTTTAAGGCTCTGAAGTCATGAGCAAAGTCACCTAATTACTGCGTAGGCAATTGGACCATGTCCCTTGAATAACCCTGGTCTAAACATTCCCATTGTTTAAACGTGCAATATGTAATTTTTCGCCGCAAGGGGGCTCTTAATCAAAACAATAGCAAAAGATGTACTTGGATGACGTCGGGAGGTTGTGTGGGATCATGGGTTTTGTTATCGTCGTCAATGACAACCTTCCAATCTAGCGTCTCCGGCAGAAAAAATTTTCACTGACAAAGTAATATATTGTTAAAAAAATATAACTTTATTCACGTTAGGTTTGGCGCCTCCCTAGAAGTTATAACAACTAGAGCAGTCACAGGTTATATGACGCCATTTACGGGCGAAAAAATGAAACGTCCCGTGTCTTCGAATTATATTACAAATTTCTCTAGATTTGAAAGTTAGTGGAAATTATTTAGGATAATGTAAGTACACAACTAAGAAATATATATAATATATGTATAGTGATGTTTGCTTTTAATGCAAAGTATGTATTTTTTTATTGTTTTGATTGATATTATGTATTGTACCTTTAAAAGCAGAGATTTTGCAGACAGTGAGAGAGCCAATGGGTAACAATGTACAATAGACTGGATCCATGCCAGATTAAGTCTGTGATGCAATGTCTTTAAGTGTTTCTGTAGGTTCCCACATGTTCCCACATTTCCTTTCCATCAGCTCATAATGCACAGTACATGTGATAATATGACGTGGGTTGGTGAGTAAGATAAGTCAAGTCAAGTCATTTAATTTATAAAGCACATTTACAAACAGCAGTTGCTGAACAAAGTGCTGTACACAGGTGAGAGTACACACATAACACAACAAAATCAGACAGGACAAATTACACAGTAAGATACAAATCTCCTTACACTGACTCAAATGCCAGAGAATAAAAATGGGTTAAGACCACATTTAAATGTCTCTGTGGTAGGAGAGGACCTAACGCTAATCGGTAGCGTATTCCACAGTCTTGGGGCCACAACTGAAAAAGGACAATCACCCCTAGTTTTCATTCGAGACTGTGGGATAGCTAAAAGGGTTTTGTTTGACGATCTGAAGGTCCTGGGGGCGTGATACAAAGCGAGAAGATCTGTGATATATAATGGAGCCAGACCATGTAATAGAAGCACTTTAAAATCAATTCTGTATTCGACAGGTAACCAATGAAGAGAGGCCAGTGGCAGTTAAAACTCTAGCAGCTGCATTCTGGACAAGCTGCCGACGTGATAATGATGATTGACAGATACCAGAGTACAGAGAATTGCAATAGTCTAGTCGAGACGATATGAGTGCATGAATAACAATCTCCAAGTCCTGACGAGTGAGAAATGGTTTTATTTTTTTTTGTTTAACCAGACATGTTTTGTATGGTCTCAGACATTTGTACAGTTGAATAATGGCCAAACTCCTCCACACTTCTCTTCTCTAAGCCTTTTCATTTAAACTGCCAGTCATCTTTTTGGAGTAGCGTCTACAAGTTGTTGGATGTCTGCCTGCTTTGCTAGTGGGGGTCATATTCAGGTGCTAACATGAACCTGATGGAAATAGTAACATGAGGGGTGTCTAAAATATGTAATTTTTCATTGAATTCAAATATGAATTAATTTTTTGGGTAGGACTACTCTAACCTACATCATTTTTGTATTTAAAAATTGCCAATTTTTTATCTTTTGAAACACTTTCATAATATAGTAACATATAAGAGAAATAATTTATATTTACACCTCCAAATCCAATTAACATATTTATTAACTAGTGAACAGTGAACTGCATGAATATAACTGGATACAATTACAAGCACTGCATGAAATACCCTTGTTTCAAGACTGTACAGATCCTGACACATATTCAGATACATTGTGTATCAATCTGTATTCAAAACACATCACACCAAGAAACGGACACATTCTGACACATCCCAAACACATGTTGTATCAAATACTTGAACCACCTTGATACATCCTGACACATGCTGCGGTAAACATTGACACACCTTGATAGGTCAAATATTTGATACAACATGTGTCAGGATCTATCTTGATACATCCGGATACATGCTGTACCCAATATTTAACCCACCTTGATTCATCCCGATACATGCTGAATCAAATATTTGACCCATCTTGATACATCCCGATACATGCTGTATCCATTATTTGACCCACCTTGATACACCCCGACACATGCTGTATCCAATATTTGACCCATGTTGATACAACCCGATACAGGCTGTATCAAATACTTGACACACCATTGATACATCCCGATACACGCTGTATCCAATATTTGACCCAACTTGATACATCAATACACTAGCTGATTCAGATGCTTTGACACTTCCTAACATACTATAGGCACAATATTACCACTTGATTAATTTGCTTTAGCATTATTTAACAATGCTTATAGGCTTCATGCCGAACGTCACATGAGCAAACCGAAAATCAGGTCTTGCCACTTCCGCTTTTCGAAGATAGCGCATTAACAGAGAGCACAATGACCAGATGAGGATTTAATTGAAGTGGAAGAGATGGATGTTGAATTGTTGCTTCAGTGCCACGATTATGATGCAAAACCAGAACATTCAGCTTTGGATAGAGCATATGAGAAACTCGAGGCCCAGCAGCTGGTGATAGAAGAAAGAGGCTGGAGGATGTTTCACTGAAGCAGTCATTTGGCTTGGAGAGGTTTTCTTCATTGGATGATGACATCAGATTCTATACCAGGTATGTATTGTGTCATATGATTTTCAGTTTGCATACCATATTTCCTCAAATAAAACCGTGGCCTTTATTTACCTCTACTGCAGAAGGTAACCGGCTTTTATTTGAAGCAGACTTTTGTTAGAGGCAGGCCTTTATTTATAATTCCCTCTGTTTGATAGGTACAATTGGCTATATTTTAGTATCAATCCTTTCCAGTTTCCCTTTTTATTGCTGTATTATGTTGTTAACACAATCTCAACACTTCTTGTAACCGTTCCAATAAGTAATTGAAATACGTTTTTCAAGACTCAGTTGCTTGCACCATCTACCTGTAGGTTAATACAAACAACATAAGGCTGAATAAAACATACAGCAGCATTGACTGAAATACCGGTAGGACAATATTACTTAGCGATACTAATTTCTGCTTCCGCGAGCCACCATTCTGTAAATGTTCCATCCAACCCCAGTTGTGACTACCCTGAGTTAGCGTTTCATCCTGGTAATGAGTAGCATCACTTGTGCTAAATTAAGTTTGGAACAAAATCCTACGGAATAGCGGCTCGGAGGAGCAGTGAGTATCGCTGCTTTAGATAAGTACCATAATCCAAAAATTGCACAAATATATTGTTGAATCTATTAAATTAAAGTGGTAGAAATATACATTACGCTTAACCCTGCAAAGTCGATTGACGCTCTAGAGCGTCAAACGCGATTATCTCACGAACCGTACATGCTATCAACTAAGGCTTGGTGCCGTTGGAAAGGGAATTAGACGCAAATAATGAGTGGTGGCACATCTCTGTGTGTTACTCACAGCCGGAGATATCGCGCCTCAAAGCCGACGATGGTCTTTCTTTTTGACTAAAAATATCACAGACAGGAAGTAGGAAGTCAAAATGACAAAATAACACATTTTTCAATAACATAGGACATCATCCTGCATAAAACAACCATTTTTGGAGT
>JACXGM010009715.1:0-13517 GCA_016801145.1 Umbra pygmaea | reverse complement strand
GTAGAAATCTAGTTAGAAATTAGCATAGCATTTTGATGTTGACTTGTTTGTATGGCCTCCAAACTTTGCACACTGGTCCAGGAGCCCTGGGGGCTTGAAAATAAGTAATAAAAAGCCTTATTCATTGTAGTTTACATGCTTTTACACATAAAAAACAACAAAATATACATATGTTCTTTAGTTTTTTGGGATAAATATTTAATAAAACATAAAATTCAATGACCCAGGATGTTGGATTTTATTCATCCATGTTGTAGCCATGGGTCTGCTTAGTCCAGGACCATAAGGCACTTCACTGTAGGTCAAAGTATGACCTTTCTAGAGGCTAAAAAGTCAACTATATGCCAGGCGGACCTAAAACCTTTTTTAACTGGAATGCACATTATATGAAAGGCACCTAGGAGATTATACATTTATTTTGACTGTATGACATATGAAAGCAACTCTTTTACATGGGCACACTGTGAGTAATGTTACTTTTAATCTTTCCCTGTGAAGTAATAAATAAAAGTAAAAAGGTTTTTATAAAGTTTTCCACAATCCTTTTCCACAGGCTTTCACAGATTGGAGAGCCTCTGCCCATCTTTACTTCTGATATACTGCCTCTGTAAGACATCCCTTTTATAGCTAATCAGGTTACAGACCTGATATCAATTAACTTAATTAGTGGCTAGATGATCTACCAGCTGAATCTTTTCCAAATGTCGTTAAATTTGAAATGAGCTCATTTAGTGGATAAGTTAACATAAGATAACAAATGTTTAAACAGAGAAATGTTATCATATCTATGTTTATAGAGGTTATTTGCAGTTATCCTTGATAATGAAAGAAATAACTGTAAATTAATTAACAATATCTGAAAATGTGTTTGCAGTACCAATGTCGTGTTCAGTCTTTTTGAAAATGGTTAAACAAGCAGGAAAATATAATTACATGTGAAATGCAGAAATTGAATGTCTAAAATTGAGGTTGCCAAAAGTCTGTTTTACTTTGTCTTAAGGGATGAACCAGACTGTTTAGATAAGGGTTGGGCAGTTGGCCTGAGGTGTTTTGTGACATCTGGGGCCTCATTTATAAACGTTGCGTACGCACAAAAGAAGACGTACGCACCTCTCTACGCAATAAATGGGATTTATAAAAAGCAAACTTGACGGGAAAATGTGCGGTCCTTCACTACAACTCTGACCCATGCGTACGCACAAAAACAGGTGAAATGAGAAATGGCGACACCGTCGGCAGGTGGATGAAACACGTAGGCTTCTGTAGATCTGTCTGAAAGTGCAGAGCGTTGTTTAAACGAAATCGAAATACTGCCTCTCATTAATAATATGAAGATGTCACAAAGCCATGCTTACAATTATCAGTCTGCAGTGAAAAACAAACAAAATAAAACAAGATTGTAAAGTAAATGCAAATGAAGCACATATTGCACATATTTGCAAGAAGAACACTCAAATATTATCTGTAATATTGGCATGTTACGTAATTCATCCTCATAAATAATACGGTAAACAGAACAAAATCATGTTTAAAACTGATATTCTTGTCGATGTCTCTGTCTGGAGGTGCAGATAGTTAAATAATTAGATGATGATAGATAGATAGATAATAAATAGATAATAGATAGTATTTATTGTCCATTGGGGAATACTGTTTTCACAGTATAACTGTCGTAATCAGATACAGAAACATAGTGTTAATTTATATGCATTTAGTTATTTTCATTTTTAAATGAGTTTCGTCGTGACCCATGTCTTAACCATTTTGAAACATGAAATAAATTCCATTTGTGCAGAACTATTTTCCATTTATTTTATAAAAATCTAAAACCTTTTAAAATATCTTCGTAATATAGAAAACTTCTTAATCAAATCTTGAGAATCTGAAAAAAATAATGTATATTTTATATTTTAAAAAATAAGACTTTATAAAAATCAAAAATCTCTTAATCATGTTTTGGAAGAAGAATTAGAATCAACTGACATTTTGATTTTGACCTTTTTTGACTCTCCCCCCTTTTACACATAACTACAATGTAAAATGACACAAAGGACATAGTGACATAAGGGGCATACTGTAGAATGGACAATACACACAGAAAACAAACCCTGTTCTCATCAAATCATCAAATGTATGTTCTTAAAGTACTACCCCCCCTTCTTAATTTATTTAGTGGTCTGCATTTCACCGGAAATTACATTTATAACTTAATTTAAATCTCAGGTGCAATTGTCCTGATAGAAGATTGGCCACCTCTCTTATCTTGAAGAATGCCATTCCAATTAATTCAATACAATACAAGTGTAACGTACAGACTGGGACAGCAGCGTAAAATGTCACTGAATATTTATTTTGTATCAATATAAGGAATAACTGGTGAGGCCCTAATGTAGACAGGGAATAGGCTTCAGAATCAATTGATAGACAGGCGGGGTTCAGAATACAGCGGAGGTTCTCGGACAGGCAGTATAGGTCACCGGCAGGAAAGGCAGACGGGCTAGGACAAGGCTTGTAGTCGAGAAGTTGGACAGGCGAAGGTCGGTACACATAATCTGGTTCTCACACAAGGCAGGGATCAGGCTTTGAATCAGGCTCTCAAACAGGCAGGATCATTACTGAGTGAATCAAACAGAGCAGAGGTACCAGTAGGACAATCAAATAAATAGTCTGAAACAAAACAGATTACTCAATAGGGTCAGAAACATAAGACAATAAATATAGACTGCCTGGACTGTAAAGTTAATCACAATACCTCGCAAAGAGGTAATAAGGTGTGGGTGCATATCAGCCGCGGTCGGTGGATCTTAATTGGGGAGGACGGGCTCGTATTACGCTCAGAACCGGAGTAAATGGAATGTGTGCAAATCAAAAAAACAATTGGTTTTGTTCGTTGCGCACCATTCCATTCACTCCGGTTCCGAGAGTAATACGAGCCCGTCCTCCCCAATTAAGATCCACCGACCGCGGCTGGTACATATATACAAACCAGAGTGGAGCAGGTGTTGTTAATCAAGTGAATGGGACTAATGATGGTGATGCGTTTGTGACTGGTGGGAAAGAAAATGTCACAACAAGTTGAAATGCAATTGACATGTGTATCCCCAAATTATATTGCCTAATTCCACAAGTCCCCATCTATTTTCATTAAAAACTGTTACAATATACTTATTTCTTATAATGCTAGTCACCTAAACTTGGTTTCTGAAACCTGGGTAATCAGTTCTTTTGATAAGGGGAATCTTTTCCCCAAAGTATCGACTAGTTTGTCTGCCATTATTTTCTGTCTGTCCTATCTTCTGTCAAATCGGGCCTGCTCCTGTTCTTCTAGGCATGTGGCCAAGACTGCTGCTGTCTGGCTGCTATTGCCTAAATTTGTCAGACAATCTGCTCTCTTTTCTGGGATGACTGCCAATAAAACTCTTATCACACACTCCCTGTCTCTTATCAGATACGCTTTCTGGGACAGTGGTTAATTTTTCAAAAGTATTATTTAAAAAAATAATTGTACATTTGATTACTCACTCCTGCATCTTTTTTTTGAACAATTTTGTCCTGAACAGTTTAAGATCTGCTCTCCAGGGGCCTGATGTATAAAAGATTGTGCAGCTTACATACCAGAAGATGGCGTATGGCCAAAACTGGAAAAGTACCTACGCACAGAAAAATTCACATTTATAAAACCGGTCGTACGCCAGGTCCTGCGCACCTTTCCTTAAAACAACACAATCAACTTAAGATTGAACGCACGTGAACGAGCCACTGACACTGCCTTGCCTCCTCCCACAAATGAATATGCAGATAGACTATATATGCGCCCCTTAGGTCATTTCTTTGCCTGAATTACAATGGCTAAACATGCAAAAAAGAACATTTTCACAGACTGTGAGATCAAGGTTCCAACAACAGAAGTGAAGGCGAGGAAACGTCGCCTGTCATCAGGTATTAGGAGAAAAAAAAGTTGGCGGAGTGGAAAACTGTCACTAGGGCCGTAAATGTTTGGAGGACCGGACCATGGTCACGCCTCATAATCAGGCAGCGCCAACGGCCTTTCAGCTGCCGTATGGTCCGCTCCACTACTGACCGAGCCCCCTATATGTACATCATTATAATGCTGCTCTTGCTTATTTTGGGGGTTTGTGAGCGGGGTGACGAGCCAAGTTTGCAACGGGTAACCACGGTCACCTACGGGTATACATTGACCACATACTCAGATGCCAATACAAGATCATTGTCTTATTTTACCGTACAGCCTAATGATCATAAATGACATTTATTACCATTAAGCCAGCCATCCTGCACAGCCCCTGCTTGCGACAACATTTGTCAAACACATTTGTGCAGATCACACATTTGCACAGATCACTTGCACATTAATAGAGTGGAAGTGCTTTCTGTTCACATAAGGATATTCATTATGGTGCCCTTATAGCAATGTGAGTGCAGTCGATGGCTCCGATTACATTTGGAAAATGGCTAATCGCTGCGAATTGCAGTTTAATGTTGGCCCGCTCACCAAGCGTGACACCGATTCAGACCGTTCCAGACAGCTGCCATGGCGCGGCTCAGAGATGGTTGGGAAATGCCTGACCGGTCAGCCAGCTCTCTCTGAAAAGAGCCGGTTGCGAGGAAGCCCAGTGTGGTGAGAACTTGCAAAGGGACAGGTAACGTGTGGTTCCTTGCTGCCTCACGTTCTAAAGCCGACCCAAGCTCAGCACAGAGTTCCAACAGGATAACGCTTGGCAACCTGAATCGACTCATAAGCCAGTCATCATCGCGGGCCAGCAAATCAGATTGGCCTCTGAATACACGCTCTCTCCGGATTCTCCTATTTGCAATGTCTTCTAGCAGTGCCAGAGAAGCCATTGCGCATCAAGTATAGCAGCATTATTTACGCATCCTTTTATAGGCTACACCTAATTTCCCACACCTTGTTCGATTATTTACACATAATCCAGAGAATCAATTGAGCATCAACAGTGAGTGATTTTGCTTTTCAGTTAGAATTTGTCACGTTACAGAGCCAGACAAGACTTTGCATACGGGCTGCACATTCTCACGTCTGCTGAAAAGTTTCCGTGACGGCCCGCACGTTCTCACGTCAAGTTAATTTTTATACATCACACCATGTGCGTGGAAACCAGCGTACGCAAGCTTTTTGTGCATACGCAACGTTTATACATTAGGCCCCAGGTCTGGAATCACCTTACGATTTATGGGCTTTGGAATTGTCTTCTTTAAATCTACAGTCTTTTTATTGCGAGTCAAATGCCAGGGACTGCCAGCAGCAAACGACTGCAAAGTCAGAGGTTGTCTCTTTAATGGAAAGCTCCGGTTTTCAGACCAAGCACTTATTCTTGAATCGCGGGATTTGAAACTGCGTTGTTGCATTCGAAAAAAAACTCAGCGCTACAAAATGGTATCGTTTGACCAGCAGTTCCCCCTGCAAGACTAAAAAAGCTAAATAAAACCAGATCCAAGGTGTTTTTAAAGGCTGTGGTGGGTGAAAATGCACAAGCCCCCTTCAGAGCCAATTATTGGCTGAGAGCTCTTTAAACCCCTCCCCATGGGGTTCTCTCAGACACTCTGGCCTCAGCTGCAAACTGGCGAGCACAGTGACAATATCTGTGATTGCTATATAGTCCAATACTATCTTTTTGCTGGTAAACTCCTTAATAAACCCAATACATATACATTTCAATGTAATTAGAAACTTCATTAATATGTAGCCTATTTGTAAACATTTCTTCGATATAAAATATAATTAAACCTAATGAATTAAATAATAAATAATTAATCCAGTAGGTCAATGCATAGCAACGTGTATATTTCCTTAGTTTGGTTAGTGAACTAAGCAAAAGCCCAGTTTTATAATGTTTTATACATGTAGAATGAGTGAGTTGTGAAAAAAATCAAATACATAAAAAATATAGTTTAAGAACAATGGTTTTGCGTACATTATACTATCCTCCTAGGACATCACCCGTGAACATGGTATATTGGCAATATATCATCATTATAGCAGTACAAAATGATATGATAAAAAATAAAGTTTTGTGGAGTCCCTAAGTAAGATAAAATTATCAGGTAAATGGAGTTCATATTTTAACAGTGACCTATAAAACAAATAGAAAGAGTAAAGTAATCATAAAAGTAACTTTACCCAACACTGGAAATAACTGTGGTATACTGTTCCATAAATCACAGCTAGTTTGTTAATATATATATATATATATATATATATATACAAACACACTCACCGAAAGGATTATTAGGAACACCCGGTCAATTTCTCATTAATGCAATTATCTACTCAACCAATCACATGGCAGTAGCTTCAATGCATGTAGGGGTGTGGTCCTGGTCAAGACAATCTCCTGAACTCCAAACGGAATGTCAGAATGGGAAAGAAAGGTGATTTAAGCAATTTCGAGCGTGGCATGGTTGTTGGTGCCAGACGGGCCGGTCTGAGTATTTCACAATCTGCTCAGTTACTGGGATTTTCACGCACAACCATTTCTAGGGTTTACAAAGAATGGTTTGAAAACGGAAAAACATCCCGTATGCGGCAGTCCTGTGGGCGAAAATGCCTTGTTGATGCTAAAGGTCAGAGGAGAATGGGCCGACTGCTTCAACCACTCGTTACA
Organism: Umbra pygmaea; assembly: GCA_016801145.1. NCBI lineage: Eukaryota > Metazoa > Chordata > Actinopteri > Esociformes > Umbridae > Umbra > Umbra pygmaea. The sequence continues at coordinate 6,873 of JACXGM010009715.1, read as the reverse complement.
ACCGAGGTATGCAGCAAAGCATTTGTGAAGCCACAACATGCACAACCTTAAGGCGGATGGGCTACAACAGCAGAAGACCCCACCGGGTACCACTCATCTCCACTACAAATAGTAAAAAGAGGCTACAATTTGTAAGAGCTCAAAATTGGACAGTTGAAGACTGGAAAAATGTTGGCTGGTCTGATGAGTCTCGATTTCTGTTGAGACATTCAGATGGTAGAGTCAGAATTTGGCATAAACAGAATGAGAACATGGATCCATCATGCCTTGTTACCACTGTGCAGGCTGGTGGTGGTGCTTTAATGGTGTGAGGGATGTTTTCTTGGCACACTTTTGGCCCCTTATTGCCAATTGGGCATTGTTTAAATGCCACGGTCTCCCTGAGCATTGTTTCTGACCATGTCCATCCCTTTATGGCCACCATGTACCCATCCTCTGATGGCTACTTCTAGCAGGATAATGCACCATGTCACAAAGCTCAAATGATTTCAAATTGGTTTCTTGAACATGACAATGAGTTCACTGTACTAAAATGGCCCCTACAGTCACCAGAGCTCAACCCAATAGAGCATCTTTGGAATGTGGTGGAACGGGAGCTTCGTGCCCTGGATGTGCATCCCACAAATCTCCATCAACTGCAAGATGCTATCCTATCAATATGGGCCAACATGTCTAAAGACTGCTTTCAGCAACTTGTTGAATCAATGCCACATAGAATTAAGGCAGTTCTGAAGGCGAAAGGAGGTCAAACACAGTATTAGTATGGTGTTCCTAATAATGCTTTAGGTGACTGTGTATATATATATATATGAAATGACCACTGCAAAAATTGTTTCTGGTTTTATTATTGATAAGTTTTTGGTTAAAATTAACATTTTTATTTCATTTAATCCCATAAGCTACTGACAACATTTCTCTCAAATTCTAAATAAAAATATTGTTATTAAGAGCCTTTATTTGCAGAGAATGACAACTGGTCAAAATAACAAGTGTTGTCAGACCTCAAATAATGCAAAGAAAACAAGTTCATATTAATTTTTAAACAACACAATAATAATGTGGTAGCTTTGGAAGAGTACAGAAATCAATATTTGATGGAATATGTATATATATATATATATACATATATATAATAATAATAATAATAATATATATAATAATAGGTTTTCATGCATCTTTGCATGATCTCCACAAGTCTTTTACATTGATGAGCGCATGTGAAACGAGGACTTGAATGAGGGGAAAATCTGGCAAAATGTATTTATTTAATTGCAAATAACTCGTAAAGGATTATGCATAGTAAGTGGATCATGCTTTCTGCACTGAAGAAGACCGATTAATTCACTTTATAACTGTCAAACATCCTTGTTTGCACATCGCAGCCTGTATGTGTTTTGGACGTTTTGGATGCAATTTTTGTAATAAACTTATCAGATTATAAAGATGTTTTAATGGACTGATGTTATGATTACTGACTTTATACACTTGAATGTGTAAAGTGTTTTTTCATCCCGTCCTGCGATAGACTTGATGTCATTAAGTTTGAGCGTAAAAGAACTGGTGATCCGTTTTTTTAACAATTTTTTTTAACCAAATTTCCAAACGAACCAGTTCATGGAAAACAACTGAACTTTCCATCACTAACATGGATTCCGACTTGCTGTAGCTAGGTTTTTCTAAATGAACAGGGAGGGAACAGATAAAAAAATCTAGTGAACGGATTAAAAAAATTGAGGGAACGGATAAAGAAATTGAGGGAATGGATAAAGAAATTGAGGGAACGGATAAAAACATTGAGGGAACAGATTAGCCTGTTGATTTTTTTTCTTCTTCACTATGAGCCCTAAGGGTCTCCGTATCATAGAGCAAATTGTTAAGTTGGAAAAAGAAGTCTGAATGATTATTTTGACCATTTGAAGGGCACCTCACAGACCAGAATGATATCACGAAGATACGTGAGCTGGCATTCTCCTTGTTGGTAGAGAAATGTTTGGAAACCATGCAGTTGGCTTTTGTTATACAAAACGTAATGGGCTAAAAGCAATTGAACTTCCCTATTTATGAGTTTTCAATGTGAAAGACCATTGGTTTTCACGCAAATACTCGCTTCACAAACGTATCTCTTGCATTGTGCGACATGTCCATATACTCACGCGCTACCTCGACACTGCTCTCCTGTGTGAGCTGCCTGATGAGCGAGATAGTAAAATAATTAGACCTACTTCAAACGATTTAGGTATAACATTAGGGCTGTGCATCGTTCAAAATCTTTTGATCCGGTGCCAATTTTAATACCTCCGTTTCGATACCGGTTCCTTAATGATACTTTTTTCGATACCATATTTTTTTAAACCATTTCAACATCAACAAAATACAGTAAACCCAAAACCTTTCATTTACACCTTAATTGTTTATCAGTAAAGCACAAAACATAACAACATAATGTTTCATTCTTTTTACTGACAATAACAGTAAAAAAGGTTATCCAGGCTAAAAGATGCTATATTGATAAACTACTTTTAAAAAATAACTCTATTTATATCAATAGCTTGCTGGACTATGGATAGCTGTTCATTAGGATGTACTCTATCCAAATATAGTCTCAAATCCCCCGGCACTTTATTCCCTATGGGCAGGAAACACTGAATCAGGGACCCTCATCACAGTTATTCATTGTCCATGTTTTGGCACAGGCTATAGTTTCGTTTTTACAGAGTAAAATCTGCATATGAAATTAGAGAGTGACGAGGGTCCCTCATTTAGTGTTTCCTGCCCATAGGGAATAAAGTGCTTGCTTCCGTGAACCTGCTTCCATTTTCCTGTCATTATTCATGTTTGCAACGGAGATCTTTGTGTAAATCATTTTATATGCACATTCCCTTCATAAATGTAGACTATAGCAGGAAGTCATTATTTTGGGATAATATTACTACTCAGGATGACATTTCATTTGATGTAACATCGTTGTCTAAACACTACAGCAGCTACTACTGAAGCGACTTTCCACAAGAACAATGTGAATTATGATTCATTTGTTACTTTTTCATTCATATAATTATCAACAAAAGTGGATTGACATCATAGTATATTGCTAGATATGAGAACTAGTCTTAGCATTCCTGCATTTTACAAATTTTTTGGAACAGTTTAAACATACACGCCCACAAGCGGCCAGAGAACAAAGCTTTGGCATGCGAAAATCCAAAAGGCAAGTGGACAGGACCCGTAAAGCTACGTAGACAGGGCAGAAAAAGGAAGGCATTAACAGCTGCAACCAGATTTTGTGATGGCAGGTTGGGAAAAATGCTTGAGTGATTGCTGCAAGCCCAATCGAATAGCAGTTTCTCAAAAACACAGGGCCCGTATTTATCAAGCTTCTTAGAATTACTCTTAAGAATACTGCTAAGACTTGACTTAAGAGTAAGAAAATTCTTGGCTCAAAGCTGTGCTTAAAAGTTAGTTATCAAACATCTCAGTCCTACTTTTAGTGAAGTGTAGGACTAAATTCTAAGTCTTAGAGCTGATTCACGACACTTTGCTGTGCCGCAAACGGGATTTTGGATGACAACATAGGCAAGATCCAATCACTAAATAGATATACTTGTTTAAGAATATTTCTCAGATAAATTGACATTCAATGGTGACATTCATAAGAGGAGTTGACATTCAACAAACATTTGACAATAAAGAATTTTCAAGAGAGTCCATTATGATATACACATTGTAAATTAAAGATCAAAAAAGATTTCCAACACGTTTTCCACTATTTCTCAATTAAATATTTTAAACGAGTGTGCTGTTAACTGACCTGCCTATATATAGCCTAGAGTTAATGATGTAATCATAGCCATCATGGATTCCAAAAGATAACCGAACTGGAGAGAATAAAAAACACTGCTTGCTGTAGTTGAATTTCTGAGTGGAGAATATGGAATCTGTGCTTCCACTGGCCAGTCCCTCTCCACCACACTTCGTGTGATACGATGTGCGCTGTGAAGGGATATATTATATATTGCCTATATTAGGATCCAGTGTTCTATAAATAAACTATGAAACAATTGTGAATAAATAGCTTACAATAAGGCTACCTGTTGTAGTTCATTTGGGCTTCTGTCAGTGGCATATGGAAAGGGGTGAGCAGCCACAAACGGGTATCCTCCGGCGGCAGAAAGTGCATTTCAAACAGCTGCTTCGGGCCACTTTCATTCAATATCGCGTGTCATGGGTAGACCCAGGCCATTTGCGTACCACATCCAAAATGTTGTAGTCTGCATCAAACTCAACTTGGGCGTTGATAGTGGTACCACTTTTTATTCACATAAACATCCTCGTTGATGCTGGAAGCAATGATCTTTATATAAGTGCCATCCATTGCGCCTACTACTCTTGGGAAGCCGGCTATTTGCATGAATTGTGTTTGCTTCTGTTGGATTATGCGGGGTGTTGTTGGGAAGTCAGTGAAACGCGTGTTGAGCTTTAAGTGCAATAATTGTTTCCATTACAATTCGGCTTATTGATGGTTGTGATGGGCCAAATCATCAGCATTGCGTTGCAAACAAAGCATAATCACCACCTTCAATTAATCTGAAAATGAATTGCTGCATAAATGTCACTTGTGAAATGACGTTCCTCACTCAGTCACTGACGAAGTTGATGCGTGCTCTGTCCAAACAATACAGTTTTTAATTAATTAAGCGGCGTCAAACAATTAAAAAAACATTATTTCTCTCATAAAAGATTTGCGCACGTCTCTGTCTACGCCATCACAAGCCCCTACTGGCAACTCTTAACCACTTGAGAGACTTATCGAGCTGTCTTAAATAGCTGGGACAGTAAGAGTGATTCTTAGCTTTGAGAAATTTGATAACTTGCTTTTACACTTAAGTTTAAGAGTAGGAGTAAATTTTGTCAATTCTCAGCACTTAAGACAAAAATGGCACTTTGAGAAGCTTGATAAATACGGGCCCAGGTTAACAACCTAAGGTCTCGTCTTATCTAAAAATCACTATCTTACACCATCTTAAAAGCAATACGCCGTTGACCAAGAAAAACCTGGTCTATAGCGAATGAAGCAAATCTGAAGAGGCGCTGTCACGAGATGTAAGCAGCAACTCCTCTGCAGGATAAATGTCCTTTGGTTTTTTATTCAGTTATTCAAACATTATTTGGGATTGAGTTGCTTTTTTCAGGGGCTATGTTTTTGATGGTAACCCATTGGCAGTCAATAGTGAAAGTAATTAACTGTGTATAACTGTTTAGTCGTTGACTATGACACCACAGTGAAGTCAGTTTTACTTTGCCAATGAGTTGAAATAATAGACAGTTATTATTACAATAGTGCAGATGAGTTTATGCTACACTCTGCTAGGTTTTAGTCAAGCGTGGTTTAGTGGAATACCTGTCTCACCTGCAAGCAGTTTCCTTCAAATGCGACGCAGACTATCAATATACAGATGCGCTTTTTGAAGTTGCGCTGCTTGCTGATAAGCCTAGGACACACCAAGGCGATAGTTGGGCGTCTGGACTAGATGGGCCAACGGTGACCGACCATCACTCTAGCCTGTTCGGTGTGTCCCTCACCGCCGTGGTGCGTTGGTCTCCGTTCGCCTTTTTTTCAGGTGCCCGACAGCGATTCAACATGTTGAATCGGCGTCGGGCTTCTCTGGCCGTCGGACACAGACTGCTCACCTCTCATTTCTCCTCTTCTGAAAAACCAAACATTGATAATGGCCATCTGGAGCGAAGAAGCAGAAGACCAGCTGATCTTATTGATCCAGGAGAGGCCAGCGCTGTACGACATCACTGAGAAACGTTATGCGAATAGAGTTGCAAAAACCCAACTTTGGCGTGAGATCGAAAATACACTCTCCATATCAGGTAAGATAGTCTGTTTGGTCATTGAGCTCTGTAAACGAATACCTTCTTATGTTTTCTGTTATTATTCGCTAGGGCACATCAAACGTGTAACGTTTACGTTAGATATTTTAACATTGGCATGCATGTGTTGTAAATGTAACATATCTACAATTTGTAGCTATGTATTGGAGTGATACCATAAATTTTTGCTGCTACGCTGTTTGTACTGTATATAGTAAGAGGGACATGGGGAAATTGTACTAACGCTAATAGTTTAAATGCAGAACTTCTGTGGTATTGCTACTTTTGCTTAGTAATATAACATCTAAGTGGTATACCAGTAATAAAAAATGTTTGTTGCCACATGATGTATCTCAATTCGACATAGGCACAATGGTTCAATATGTTGCTTTGTTTTTCAGAAAAAGAGCTGAAGAAAAGGTGGGAATCACTGAGAACCCAATATTCCCGCTACAAACGCCTTGCCCCTTCAGGAAGTGCTGGAGAAAAAAAAACTGCCAGGAAACAGTGGGTACTGACACGGCTGCAGTTTTTAGAGCCCCACACCAGAAGTGCATTTTTAGCATTTGAACACAGCCTCTGAACATATCACAATGTGTACACAGAGATGGAAGCTTGTACTCAGACTGGGCATTTCACAACTCCCCAATCCAGCCATAAAAGTCAGGCTTTTGGCAGGGGGGGCATACCTGCCGCATACCTGCCTTTCATACGTTAAATTTGAATCACTCTCACATTGTCTTCCACAATCTGCCATAAGTACCTTTTTAGCATTTGAACACAGCACCTGAACATATCACAGTGGCCCTCATTTATCAAACGTGCGTAGAAACCAGTGTAGATCTGAGCGCAGAAATCATCTTACGACGAGACTCACGTGTGATTTACAAAACTTTCGTATCACTCCAATTCCAGCGTACGAATGAGCGGCTGTTGATAAATCAGACGGTTGAAAACCATCGTAATTTAAATAACACGCCCACAAATTTGCATTGA
>JACXGM010009714.1:10886-27311 GCA_016801145.1 Umbra pygmaea | reverse complement strand
CAATCATGACGGGCAGCCCTGTGGGGCAATGAACAGCTGTCACCGTCTTCTTAATTTCACGATAAACCAGGGCAACGCCTAATCCCATCAGCAGAAGACCTGTTATCATGGTTCCGAATAGGTAGATATCTTCAACGTCCTCCACGGAAAGAGCCGCCAGACACACGACCCGCCACCTCGCCCATGAGTCCATCGTGTATCCAGCTGCATATGTTCCGTCAGGGCAATCAGGCTCTCCCGAACCTCCGCTTTCGTTGAGAATATGGTGTCAATTGCGCTTAGAGACCAGTTGATCAAATCCATAATTTCCTCAGTTTGAAGAGCAAAGCTGTGAGAGGCTCTGAGTACAGGACAAGGACGAGACAGTTGAAGAGATCGACACTTTAGCAAGCAGGGAAGATAAGGGAAGGGAGAGGGAGAAAAATGCGACCGCCTCCGCTGAGAGCCAAAGAAGAGTGGTCCCCAGAGTTATAGGCAGAGGACCGTGCTACAAGCTTGGCAAGGACATTACCGTTAACCCAGGGCGTTTGGTTGGGGAAGGTCTTGACATTGACCCGTGCAATGACATCATCTATGATGAATGCTGAGACAGTGTATTCATCAATGTTGTCACCCGCTGCAACACGGAACATTTTCCAGTCTGTGGTTTCAAAGCAGTCTTGCAGAGTAGTAATGGATTGCTCACTCCATTTTTGAACTGACTTGTTGTCTGTAGGGAGGGAGGAGAAGAATGGAGATGTGATCTGCCTTTCCAAAGGCAGGGCAGGGGATGGGTCTGAAGCTGTTACGGATCGTTGAATAACAGTGGTCTAGGGTCTGATCGCCCCGAGTGTGAAAAGAAATATGCGGATGAAATTTGGGCAGTATTTTTTTCATGTTTGTCCTGTTAAAGTCTCCAACAACAATAAAAACAGACTCAGGATAAGTGTCCTCTAGGCCACTTATTATTTCATATAGTCCCTCAAGCGCGCGCCTTATCCGCCTGCGGAGATATGTAGACTGCTGTGATTATAGGGGAAGTAAACTCCCGGGCAAGATAGAAGGGACGTATGTTTACAGTTAGTAGCTCCAGGTCCGGTGAGCAGTGTGTTGAAATAACTGCTGCATCCGAACCCCAACGAGAGTTAATCATAATGCAAACACCTCCGCCTCTTTGTTTACCTGATTCCGAGGTTCTGTCCTGCCGGTAGATGGAGAAACCAGCTGGCGTAATAGCCGTGTCCGGGATGGTGGAATCCAGCCACATCTCTGTGAATGCTAGCACGCAGCAGTTGGCAATGTTCCGCTGGAAGATAATCCGAGCATGAAGTTCGTCCATTTTATTGTCAAGTGATTGAACATTTTCAAGTAAAATGCTCGGTAACGGTGGATTGCAGTATCTCGTCCGTGATCTGCATAGAATACCTGCTTGTTTTCCTCTCTTCTTCTTTGAATTGACAAGGTGAAAAATCTTCACTGCTATCCTGGAGCATAACAAATGGTTTATTCTGCCCACAAGATAACAGCCCAACTCCAATTTAGAGTTGTCAGTCTTATCAGTTTCCTTGCTTCTTACCTTTTGGCCAACATGATCCATCCTGACACAATGCCTCAGTAGTGCCTCTTGTGGTGCCGTTTCACCCTGACTAGAGATGAGGAGAGTATCCATAGACCTCAACAGTCCCGCCCCTCGTCCAAGAGAGCTTAGGGTCCGAAAGTATATTTCCCATTCATTTCTCAAATTGACTTTTGGAAAAATCTGTATATTAGAAGTTTTAGACCATGCCTTAGGCTAACCAGCTACGACGTGACTCATAAGCATACAAAATATCAGTTTGAGTAAAAATATCCCAAAAAAGTAAAAGATACAAGACTGTGTACATTTTTTCTTTTCCAAGCAAAGGAACTACTCATTCCATAAACCATTGTGTGTTATCTTCCCGCCTTTACATTACTTTAAATGACCAAACTTTACTTACACAATGTCATCCTTGAAATTCAGTAAACGTATTTACAGTTCTCTAACTATCCATATTTTTTGCTACAACACAGGCGCCATCTCAGGCAGCCTGCCAGATTTGGAAACACAAACCCTTTTTCGCGGGCTCAGTAAACATTTCCATTGTAACCACAAGTTTGTCTCCATGACATCATGGAGTTCCACCAATCAGAGGCATCACTGCGGGATTGTGGGATGTTTAGGATTGTGGGTAATGAAGTACTTATCCAAGACATTGTGAATAAAATGCATTTATCTTGAAACCAGGTTGGTGCCCCATGAACTTTTGGCGTCTATATGAGCATATACAAACGCTTAGTCATGTCGTAGCTGGTTTTAAGTATACCATTGACGGTTACAAATTTATGGCTTATACTCCAATTGTCAATGGAGAAATTGTATTTTATTCTTACTTCCGGAGTCGGCTGTGGGCGGGACTGTTGAGGTCTATATCCATACTCGAAATGAGCGTGGCCTTCCCGGAAGTGGCCGAAGCTACACAGAAGTGATTAATTTTGATCTCTGTGGTCTTTAGCTAGATTTCCAGCAAGCCAAACTCTTTTTTTGCCAAAATGGAAACTGCAACTACAGTACAAACACATAACTAGTGTATAATGAAATGGAAACCCCAGCATATAAAGATACACCTCCCTGCTTGGAAATGTCACATACACTTTGTGTACAATTATTAGGCAAGTCAGTATTTTGACCATATTATCAAAATTATGCATATGTTCCAACTCCAACCTGTATAAACTGTAATGCTTATTGGATTTAAGCATATCAGGTGAAGAAGGGTGTGGCCTACGTAAATCAACACCCTATATCAAGGTGTGCATAATTGTTTTAGGCAGCTTCTCTTCCTCAGGCAAAATGGGCCAAAAGAGACATTTAACCTACTCAGCAAAGTAAAAAATTTAAAAAAGTATTTCAGAGGGATGCAGCACTATTGAAATTGCTACGATATTAAGGCATGATCAAAGAACCATCAAATGTTTTGTTGCAAATAGTCAAATGGGTCGCAAGAAACGTGTTGAGAAAAAAGTCCCAAAATAAACAAAGATAGCCAAAGATTTGAGAAGACTCAAACGTGAAGCTACCAGGAACCCAATATCCTCCAGATCTGTCATATTCCAGAACTGCAACCTACCTGGAGTGCCCAGAAACACAAGGTGTTCAGTGCTCAGAGACATGGCCAAGGTAAGGAAGGTTGAAACCACTGAACAGACACAAGTTGAAACATCTGTGGGCCAAAAACTGGGCCAAAAAATATCTGTAGACAGATTTTTCAAAGGTTTTATGCACTGATGATACAAGTGTGAATCTTGCCGGACCAGATAGACAGGCCCGTGGCTGGATCAGTAACGGGCAAAGAGCTCCACTTCAACTCAGACACCAGCAAGTTGGAGGTGGGGTACTGGTATGGGCTAGTATTATTAAAGATCAGCTAGTTGGACCTTTTTGGGTTGAAGATGGACTCAAACTCAACTCCCAAACCTACTGCCAGTTTTAATAAGACACTTTCTTCAAGCAGTGGTACAGGACAAATCTGCATCTTTCAACCTTTTTATGCAGGACAATGCTCTATTGCATGCATCGAAGTACTCCACTGTATGGCTAGCCAGTAAAGGTCTTAAAGATGTAAAAATAATGACATGGCCCCCTTCCTCACCTGACCTAACCCCTACTGAGAACTTGTGGTCCCTTCTTAATCGGTCAATTTAAGGTGAAGGAAAACAGTACACCTCTCTGAACAGTGTCTGGGAGGCTGTGGTTGTTGCTGAACTAAAAGTTGATTGTCAAACTGACAGACTCCATAAATGGAAGGATTATGACAGTTATTGAAAAAATATTTATTTGTAATTTTAGATTTGTGTATTTATTATTCTCACTTTAACAGATGAAAATTATCAACGAAACGTTTCATTTTTCATTTAGTTGCATAATTATTCTGCACACTAATAGTTGCTTAACAATTGTGCACACAGATATTCTCCAAAGAAAGCCAAGACCTCAGTTTTACTTTCTTAACTATTCAGGTTTGAGTTGTGTTGAGGTGGATTGACCAAGAGCACTGTAGTTGTTCAATAATAAAATGAATCATCAAGAATACAACTTGCCTAATAAGTGTGCACACAGTGTATAAGTAATAGTAATTGTGTAGAAGATAAAGTGGAAAATTCAAATGTCATGTTCTAAAAGGAAAAGCATTTGTTGAACAATATTTGACACACTTAATGTGTGGAATTAAAAAACAACCCCACCACACACACAGATACAGTAACTGTAGTTTTCATGCATTGGTTATGGAATTTCAATGTAAGCCTCCAGATAGTCTTAGTAGTATGTTTTATTGAGCAATTTGCTGGATTTGGTGCAATGTATCATCGGGTGATATTTTCAGGCAATTATTTTGCTAAATGGAGTCACCTGCTCGGCAGACATGGTAAGCAGTGTAGTGAGGGTAATTTATCAGAATTTTACTTAAAAATTGGCCTTAAATTTACCCTTAAATCAAACCTTGGAAGCCAGTAAGGGAGAAAGTTTGACAATCTTGGCTTTTGTGGCCACATACATAAAGGCAGTTTGGAGGGGACCAAAAAAACTAAATTACTTTATCTCTCTCCTCTGAATACCCTGACTAAATGTCAAGATCATGGACTCCCTCCAGGCTTAAAGGGGAGGGAAATCAAAAGGCTTTTCTGTTGCTTTATGTTCCACTAAATAAAACCATTGCTTTCTCATCTTTGTCCTACTTCGCTGTTCAGTGGCCTTTGAGTCCCCCCCATTCCAAATAAGACACAGATAGTCTGTGACCTCACCACACTCCCAGAGTTCAAAGCTGGGCATTGATCTGTGAGCCTTCATTGTTAAAGAGGTAGCCAATCTATGCCTACTATTGAATTTCAAACATGCTTATTTTTTTCTAGCTTTGAAGGAAAGAAAATATGCACTCTAATGCTGTTTTGAGAGAACAGAAATGTGTAAGGTAGAAATCTTTTCGGAACCACTCGAGCCTAGCCAGTTCTTGGGAAACGTGTAATGCTACAGAGAAAACAAAGCAAATGTTAGATATTGTAGTTGTCATGGCTGTTTCTTACAAGATTACTTTCTGTTTGGTTAAATACAGCATGACGGAGAGTTAAGAAAACACTAACGATAATACAATATTAATAAATACGGACAGGAAAAAATGATCAAATAGGAAGAAAAATACAATATGCAAAACAGAGCACTTTGCAACCAGAGACATCAAAGTGATCACAATGCGACTGGCCACAAATAGAACAACAGAATTAGTGGCAATAATACTTGCCTGGGGGGGGGGGGTATATTAGGGCACAAATGGTTGTTGTTGATACTTGTGGCGATAAAGCATGCATTAGCATCTCACCAGGCCTATGTACATACAGTCCATACACCAGCAGAGTAGATTTAATCGTGCTAATTAGAACTCTCAAGGCAAAACACCAGATGTACTGAAAATCATCAGAGGAAAGGATGGTGCACACATTTTTTTCCCAATCTTTCTCTGTTTCTGGGTGATGAAGTACAGATCAGTTTTTCATAACTGAGTTAAAACAACCAGTTGTTTCTTTTCATGGTTGTCTGTTATTTGTGTACCAATTAGGTGAGGGAATCTAATTAGGATTAGATTTAAGATAAGATAAGATTGAGAAGTAGGGTTAAAGACTAGCGATAAGATTTGTAGATTAAGAGATGAAAGTTTGTTCTGTTAGATTTGGAAACACATGGAAAGACATGGAAAAACTAAATTTGTTTTGAAATAAGAGGCTGCTGCAGCCCGCCGTATGGGTTGAGCAGAGGCTGCACAGTTTGACCAGCAGGCAGCGGCCGCAAACCAGGCCGCCGGATGGTGTTGCTAAGAACTTGCAATGTATAACTATTATCAGACAAGCCCTCGCAGCCTCGACACACTACCGGCCCACCGGGAAAAGTCCTGACCCCCCCGATTGCCACTCCGCTACTGCTTCAATGACATCCACTTAAACACAGACAGTGGCATAATTTCACTGTCTGTGTTTGACCACAAAATATTACTAGATCGACTGGAAAATTGAGTGGGACTTTCTGGAAATGTATTGAATTGCCAACACTTATTTTTTTCTGGATTATGGTACTCATCTAAAGCAGCGATACTCACTGCTCCTACGAGCCGCCATTCCATAGGTTTTTGTTCCAATCCTAATTTAGCACAGATTATGCTACTCATATCCAGGATGAAAAGGTAACTCAGGGTAGTCACAATTGGGGTTGGAAGGAAAATTTAAGGAATAACGGCTCGCGGGAGCATGAATGAGTATCACTATGTATTATTGTCCTACTGGTATTTCAGTGAATGCAGCTGTATGTTTTACTCAGCCTGTAGTTTGTAGTAACCTTCAACAACTTATTGGAACAGTTACAAGAAGTGTTGAGATTGTGTTAACAATGTAATGCAGCAATAAACGAGCAAACTGGAACAAGGAGTGAGACAAAAATATAGCCAATTATGCTTAGGCCTGCCTCTAACAAAAGCCTGCTTCAAATAAAAGCTGGTTACCTTCTGCAGTAGAGGTAAATAAAGGCCCCGGTTTTATTTGAGGAAATAGATGTAGGTAGTTTGAATCCTACTTAAAGGACAGGGACAACTTTGTGTCTAAAGGTAATTACGCATCTGAGCGGAGAGAAATTACTTGTGGAGTTCCCCAAGGCTTCATTCTTGGGCCTCTTCTGTTCAACGTCTACATGCTCCCACTGGTTCAGATTATGGAAAACAACAAAATATGTTACCCTAATTAGACAGATGACACACAAATGTACTTAACCATGTCATCAGGGGACTATGGACCAATACAAGCACTGACTAAGTGCATTGAACAAATGGATGATTGGCTGTGCCAGAATATTCTTCAATTAAACAAAGATAACACTGAAGTCATTCAGTTTTGGAGCAAGGATGAATGACTAAAAGTCAGCACTCATCTTCAATCAGTAATGTTAAAAACCACAAATCAAGCAAGAAATCTTGGTGTAGTCATGGAGTATGACCTAGATTTTAACAGCCACATTAAGACAATTACAAAGTCAGCCTACTATCACCTTATATATATATTTAGTTTTTATGCACTACTTACTTGGAAAAAACTCCCAGAAAAGTTCTTCTAAATCAAAACTGAAGACTTTTTGGTTTGCAGATGCCTTTTATTAAAGGAGTGTTCCACAGTAAATCAGTTTCATAGTATACCATTTACAAACGTTACCATAGATCATTTATGTCATATACACGTCTGCCAATATATCAGAGAAAAGCCGATAGTATATTTCAGTTCCTTTCGCATCCACTGGGGGGCTTCTGTATGCGTCTAAAGTTGAGTTACCACAACTCCCAGAATTCCAAGCGAATTTAGTGCCTGTCCCCGCTTGAAAACACTGACACAGAACATGGGCAATTCAACAGCACACCTCTGTAGAGCTTGACGCTAGAAAGTTACACATATTTGTTTTTGAAATTGTAGTCTAATTTCTATTCATCATGCCCGTTTGGTATTCTGTACCTGGTTGCAGAAATTACAAGCAAGCACAAAAAGGAGTAATCTTTCACACTACAATAGGCTATAAAAAGTTAGGGTCTGCAGTCAGCATTTTAGGTCGGAAGATTATGAAAGGGCTCTACGTGCTAAATTAACCGGCAATACAGCCCGAAAGCGGCTGAAAAGCGATGCGATTCCATCTATTTCTCTTTATCTAGAAAGAGTAGCCTATATATAGTAAGTTATAGTAATTTATCCACTCAGCTAGCTACTAAATACAGCTGGCACAGTACACATACAGTACAATAACATTACCACACAGACACAATGTGTGCTCCATTATCAAGGTACAGAAAATGGGTTTAATAAACTTACTCATCTGTTAATTAGTCCTTCTGCTACGTCTCTCTCCATGTGTGCTGGAAACTCCAGTGATTCAGTGACGCATATGCGGTCGTCAATCATTTTCGGTTCAAGCCATACAAGTAAAGCTTGTCCATTATCATTGTAGCAAGTGCTTTTTCCTTCAGTAGACATGGATGGACATATTCCCACAGAAGCACTTAGGCAATTAGAATGTAACCGCGTTTCAACTGTATTATCTGTAGAACATGCTGCCTGAATATCAAACTCCATTTTTTGTAAATGTTCTTAGGTGTACTCGGGCACAAACATGTTTGGTTGGATGTCACTCAGAATGTAAAAGCAAGTTGTAAAATTCCTCATCTGTAAATCCTAGGTTATTAGCAATTGTGTTACCAGCGACTTTGTTTACGAAATGTTTCACCGAATTTAGAGAACATGCCGGGTGGGCGGGGCTTGGAACAAGGAAGCCAGCGTTGTAGTTCTCTTCATACTGAAAAAATCATACCACCTCGTCTATTTAGCATTAAAACGGCTGATCGAAACGTCACAGAAAGACAAGCTATACCTTAAAAAATCAAGGACAACCGAGGCTTTAAGAGAGTATGTTTGAAAGCCAGATCAGTATAACAGGGATGCTTATTTTTCGCGACTGAATACACGCCTACATTCATTTTCCTATCTCCACAGTCGATTGGATTTCCACCGTGACGTCAGCATGTGAAAATTCCCCGAGCAATTTCAAATCTTGCTCTTACACTAGCCAGGCATGTATTAAACATATCTCACTGTTCTACAAATGTCTGGGAGAAGCTACTAGCCCCTCCAGATAGCTGTAGGGTGAAGTATCCCTTTAAATCAAATAATGATTAATTGCTTACACTGCACTGTGATGTGTCCTTTTTTATTGTCCATGTTGACTTTGTATTTTATGTGAAGCACTTTGAATTGCCTTGTTGTGGAAATGTGCTATACAAATAAATCTGCCTTGCCTTCAGTAAACCATGGTAACTTCTAACAAAAAGATCTGAGAACACTAATGCACTAAACTTTGTGGAGAACAATACTTGTGACATTCTCAGAACTTTTGACCACAACTGTACATTAACCAAGTAAAATCTTAACAAAGCTTTGGAAGAATTAATGTGCTCACTGACGCCACCTGGTTGCCAATAATTGTATTTTCTTTTTTTAAATCTTGCGCCAAATCTTAATTCAATTGTTTGTGTTGTAACTCAATGCATACCACTCTATAATAAACACTTTAGACGGTATGTTGCCCAGAGTAAGATACCAAGACACCTCCCAGCAGTTAAAATGCATTTGTTGCCAATTCAACAATGGCCATGGTCTCATTTATCTATTGATTTTTTGACTGACCTCCCCCCAGGTTAACACCACCATTCTGGTTGTTGTGGACTGGTTTTCTAAATCCTGCAGTCTCCTCCCTCTCCCATGTGTCCCCACGGCCCTGCAGACCGTGGAAGCACTGTTTTGTTTTTTCTTCCACAAGTGTGTTTATTAATTTTCAGAAAAAAATCATACAAACAAATAATACAGGTGCAAATCAAAACTGACACAGTAAGGCTCACACTTAATAAAAAAAAACACAACAGGGCTTTAACAAGCAATATTTGGCACAATAAGTCAGCCTATGTCATCCTTAAGAATCACCAGTGGTCCAAATGTTATCCACCCCGAAGAGAAAAGCACTTCAAATAAAATTAAACGAAGACAAACAGACTTACACTGAATTCATAGCAATACTCATTTGTTGATGGTTGACACACCCAGAGAGCATGCCTCCAATGCTTTCCTCCCCCCTAAAAACACCATAAAGGATCTCCATATGTTGTCAAAGACTAAATATTTGCCCTTAAAGGAAAAAGTGAGTTTTTCCAGTGCAGGACAGTCTGACGGTCCTGTTAGCCAGACATCAACACTTGGTTTGATAGTGGATTTCCAAGATTGAGTTATGGCATATTTAGCTTGTAAGATGCAGAAAGTAATCATAGATGTATTTACCTTGCTGAGATTATGATGTAAGGGAAAAATGCCAAGGATACATAGTTTGGCATCTAATAATAGCTTTATACCTGTGACATGTAAAATCATATCCATCACTTCCCTCTAAAATGCCTGGATTTGTGGACATTCCCATAGGCAATGATATAGTGTGCCCTTCTACCACATTTGGAGCACGTGTCAGGATTATTGGGACTGAATTTATTTAGCTGAGATGGTGTTACATATGTTCTCATTATCCACTTATACTGAAATAATTTAAAATGGGTATTTATTGTTGTGTTTGAGATTTTAGGCAAATATTCTGCTATTCCTCAATTGAGATTACAGAATTTAAATCCTTACACCATGCCAATCTCTTACTCTCTGAGGAAAATTTTCATCCATCCACGATCACTGCATAAGAACTTGACGTCAATCCCCTCTTACGGTGTTGATTTTTTGCTATTTCTTCTATGCAGCTAAGAGTAGGTAGAGATAAAGATTTCTGTAACTTAAATATATAGCTTCTTATCTGCAGATATTTAAAAAAATGTTACTTTCGCCTCAAATCTTCAAATGACATGAGAATGTTATTGTTAAATAAATCATCAATTTTACTTAGGCCTACATTTGCCCATATTTGAAAGCCCATATCTTGTTTGCCAGATGTAAAGGCACTGTTACCCCAAATTGGAGTAAATTGAGATACTATAGGTAACTCACCAGTATGTTCCTCATACCTCATACCATACCATAATCGAGTTTTTAACAAAGGGATTATGTGTTAATATCTTTAATCCTTTTAATTTAGCTGAACATAAATAAGAATTGAGTGGTAAAGGGGATGTCATGCTTCTTTCCAAACTTATCCAGGAGCATGGCATTTCTTGTGAGAACCAAAAAGAGGCTGATGTAAGGTGGGCAGCCCAATAATACCAAAGGAGGCTTGGGACTTTCAAGCCTCCTCTATCATAGGGGAGATAAAGCAAACATTAGCGAAGTCTAGCCTGTCTGTTGTTCCAAATGAAATTACAGAACATGCTTTCATCCTTGAAAAAAATGAACAGGAGGACCAAGAGGTATGAAATGAAATAGGGAAAGAAATTTCGGAAGAACATTCATTTTAAGTATATTGATACGTGCTATCACGGAAATTGGTAACATGGACCATCTATTAATAGATTCATAAACCGACTATATTACTGGATTATAATTTGCCTCTACTAAATCATCAATTTTAGGGGTAATTCTAATCCCAAGATAAATGAAGCTCTCTCCAACTATTTTGAATGGTGTTTGCACAGGGGGATTTACTCTTTCAGAATGTTTAAGGATAAGAAGAGCAGCTTTGCCTTCATTAATCTTGTAACCGGAAAGCTTACTAAAAGCAGTAATGGTAACAAATAAGTGATATAGTGAATTCTCTAGGTGGGATAAAAAAAATCACAATATCATCCGCAAATAAGCCTATTTTGTTATCAATCTCATAAATTTTAATGCCGGTAATATACTGATTGCTCCTAATGGCAAATAAAAGAGGTGAGAGGGGACAGCCTTGGCGTGTACCTCTCATAAGATTGAAAGGTTCAGATATACTATTGTTAGTTAGTACTGAGGCGACCGAGTTATTATACAAAACTATAATCCAATTAGAAAAATTATTACCAAAGCCAAAGCGTGCAAGTACTTCGTGAAGATATTGATGCTCAACTCGATCTTTCTCAGCATCCAACGAGACCACTGCTATATCAGGATGTTCTGTCTTTGCATAAATAATATTGAGAACCCTGCGGACACAGTGGAAATGTTGACGTCCCCAAATAAATTAATTTTGGTCTGGATCAGAAAGAGAAGGCAGGTATCTTTCAAGCCTTCGTGCCAATATTTTAGCAATTATTTTAGCATCAGAATTAATCAATGAAATTGTCGATACGAATCACATTTTGTTGCTGATTTCCCAGGTTTCAGTCTCTGAATTATAAGCGCATTATGTAAGGAAGGTGGACGTTTGCCGGAGTTAAAGCTTTCTACAAACATATCTAACAGTGGTGATAAGAGCTTATTCTTAAAAGGTTTATAGAAGTCAATAGGCAGCCCATCGGGGCCAAGGGCCTTTCCCCCCTTTGTTTTGTCAATTGCTTCAGACATTTCAGCTGATAAGATAGGGGAATCTACAGCAGCTTCAGCTTCTTCACTGAGGGGAATTAACTGATCAAAAAAATATTGAAACGATTCAGTGGTAGCTAAGCACTCCAATGAGAATAGCTGTGTGTTATATGATTTAAAAAGTTTATTGATTATTTGAGGGTCCTATGATTTGTCTCATTTAGCAGTCACAATCTCTGTGATAGTTCTTTCACTTTGTTGTGTTTTTAAGCACTATGCAAGTAATTTCCCTGCCTTCTCTCCCTGATTATAATAGGTCTGCTTCAATCTAATCAAGCCTACAAAGTCTTTATTAGTGGATAGCTCGTTATACTTTGCTTTTAGAATTGCTATAGCTTCACTATTATTATCACCAATTATTTCTAACTCAAGTTCTTTTATTTCCCTTTCCAGCTTTAAAAAATCTAAATATTGTTTATTAGATTTATTTCTTGTACATCCCATCATTTGACACCAAATAAAAGCTTTGAAAGCTGTGGAAGCACTGTTTACTCGCGTCTTCTGGCACTACAGGATCCTGGAGGACATTGTTGCTGACTGGGGCCCCCAGTTTACTTCTTATATCTGGAAAGCCTTCATGGAGCTGGTTAATGCTTGGTTAATGTTCAAATATAAGGCAGTCCTGCAGAAAGCCCTTGCCTATCTTACCGCAATAATTATTTGGAAAACCAAAAGTTATCAAACTTGCCTTCAAGACTAGGTACCATGAGTCTAGTTGGGAAAAGTTGAGTAAGATTTCCTTTGAATACCATACCCATAAATGCATGGAATTGTTTACAATGGAGCCTTAAGCTTGAGGTTTTGGTACCTACTGTACATGTATATCTTATACTTGATGAATAGACTTCTTAAAGGTGCACTGTGTAGAATTTTGCGCAGTGAAAACAGAATTAATTTTTTTCAGTGACCAGCTGACATGACAACATGTATTTCATTAGGTAAAGTTCTGAAAAAAATAGTTAATTATGTTTTCTAATTTATGTTTTATATTTTCATTTGTAAGTGTTTTTTCTATTTTAATTGGTTTCTCTGTATAAAGGTAAATAAAATGTGCTTTGTGTCTGTATTTGTGTGTGTGTGTTGGTGTGTAAGCACTGCATATACCTGAGGATGGGAATGTTCCGGGAGACATGAGGCCAGGAACAGAGTGAGGCATGATATGTGGGTTTTCTGATGATGTCACACTCTGAGTCCTCTTAGGTGGTCTGCCTGGTCTGGAGCTGGAAGAGACAGTAGACATTCAATTTCAGGATCTCTACTGAGATATCACATACATAAAAGCACAGTATATTTCCTTTTCAACACTAAATGTCAAAAACAGAAGTAAGGATGAGGGATAGGCATTAAAAGCAAATGGGGAAGGTAGATAAAGACCAGGGGGTTGAGAGAGTCAATTGAGATGAGTTTGGCAAGTAGCATTGCAGTCAGAGCAGCTGCCCAGTAACTAAAACTTTGCTAGATTGCATCCCCAAGCTGGCAATGTAAAAAACTAAAATCTGTTGTTGTGTCCTCAAGCTAGACAGTCAACTCTAATGGCTCCTGTAAGACTCTCTGGATAACAGTCTGCTAAATGACTAAAATGTCAGATGTAAAATGGATGAGTGAAGGGGAACGCGACAGGTGAACCAGGGAGAAAGAGATATTGCAGAGAAAGAGACAGATGACACCAGGCAGAAAAAACAAGATGGAAACTTAGATAGATGAGCGAGACAGAGAAAGAAGTACAGGGGGAAAAAACATGGATAAAAAAATAAATTAAGATATCAAGAGTGTAAGGAAGAAAAGGGGACCAGAGAAGAGTAGAGGGGGATGGTTGTTAGCATTTTGGACAACTCATACAACTAAATTACAGTGAATCAATGCTACAAGTTACAGTAAATAATTCCCTTTTCAAGGACAGTTGTTTACCACAGATCCAACATAATAGAGTTCCCGTAACTAATTAGATTACACACTGAATTCATTTCCTTTATTGAAGATCAACTGCTTTTTGATGCATTATTCATCATCAGTACCTCGTTACCTGCTACCACATATTAATATCGCAGCACAATATTTGAATTGCCTAGTTTGCATATGCTAAAACCTAGCTACTACAGTGCACTAGCAGCACTCTCGGCCTGGAAATCACATGTTAACTTGTTATAATTACTGCAGTCACGCCACACTATTGATTTATGGGACTTTGAAAAAAAGCCAAATATGTGTAGTTCTGGTAATGAATGATATTTTAAGGTTCTTCAGGAAATTAAAAGCCACTGGCTGCCTTAGGAAATGTTCCGCTTGCTTGATTTAATGCAATGCCTTAGCTGGGAGGTGGTGAAGAAACGAGGTGATTTGGTGATTTAGACCTGTTAGACATTTTTGATAGGTCCCCTTTTATTACTTCATACAAGAAGAAACCCAGATTTTAACATGATAAATGACTTCACTGGCTTACCATTGTAGTGGAAGAATAAGCCTTCAGAAGTGAGCTGATGTGTAAGTATTTTCCCCACTCAGTAACTTATATATAAAAAAAGATTTCAATCAATATCTACTTTAGCTGGCGTATTGTTCTAATAAAAGCCTACAGTTTTGAATGGTAATAACACAATCACATAGTCAGGATGAAGTGATTTTAGAAAGCTCACTCCCCTTCTGGGAAGATGAGTGAGAAGCTGTCTTTGACAGAGATGAATTGCCAGGTCCTGACACTGGTGACACATTGGCTTCATGGATTATTTCAGTGACAATAGTACATTTTAACACAGTAATGTCTCTTTTTCCAGATAAGAAATACATATAGTATTTAATTCCTGCAGGAGACAACAGATAGCAGATATAGCATTTAATCATATCCGCAGTGTCTCCACAGATGTTTATACAAGTGAATCTTTGGAACGATGCTATCAACAGCAGAGTGGCATTTATTGAAATGTAGGAAAACAAGTTATAAGAGGTAGGTAGAAAGAAAAAGAAAAGTGTAAAAAAAAGACAGATGAAAAATGTGAGAAAACAAATGAGTGTCCATTCAACCTGGAGATGTCTGGAAATGTAATTCCTATTTCTACCCAGAGCCACCACCTCTATGATCTTATGATAGGGAGAGACGGCAGACAGTTTTGCTGTCATCACCTTCACTTGTACTCTGTCTGAATTATTTATGAAATACCTCAGTGGAAGGCAAACAATGGGTAAAAGGATTTTAGCAAACAATACTAAAAGCAGAAAAACTGGACAAAATAATGTCACAGACTTAGGATCTGATGACCAGAGGAAGTGGCTGCCAGGTGAAAGGAACAATTTAGTATAAATAATGGTTACATAGGCTAAAGGATGATCTACTTTATATGTGGATTTAAGGGTTAGTATCATCATAGTTTGGGATTCAAAAAGCTGATGGTAAAAGCTACAGGGCAGCTGAAAATTACAAGAAAAAACAAGCACAACATGTCTCAATAAGGTTTTGGGCCACCAATAAACCTTGGTATGGACTCTGCAAGTCTCTGGTACTCTATTAGAAGGATGGAACATATTCTTCCAAAAGATAGTCCTTCATTTGTTCTTTTATGATGGTGGTGGAGAGCGCTGTCTAACAGGTCCTTACAAAATCTCCCATAGGTGTTCAATTGGGTTGACATTCGATGGCTGCGAAGACCATAGCATATGATTCACATAATCATACTCATCAAGCCATTCAGTGACCACGTGTACACTGTGGATGGGGCCTTGTCACTCTGGAATAGACCACTTCCATTAGGACAGAAATATTCATCATGGGATAAAGTTGATCACTCAGAAGAACTTAAAGGGGAACAATAACTATCTATAATTTTTCTATGTATTTAAATCACTTGAAGTAAAATTTGACTGTCTCTATCATCAGGCAGCTCTCTCACTCTGGGAAAGCAGGGTCAAGCTAGCGTGAGTGCTAGTCAATAGGTTATATGTAGGGGTACCGTAATTCGGTTTAAACCGATAAAACCCATTAAAACACCAAAGACACAAAAATAATTTTATTTAAAAACCACAGAAAAAGACTGAATTTGTCCATTCATGGTAAAAAAAATCATCACAACAGTTTATATATTTTTTATTATTTCATAGTAGTATGTATCAATTATCAAAACTGTGAATGACATCGTCATGATAATTTATATGTTTCTAACAAAATAATATTGTCACGTATTCCCTCCGTGTGTGTAGAAGATAGCAGAGACAGGAGCAAAGGAGCTGTACGAAGCAATAGCGTTTATTGACAAACTCTCTATAATACAAAATAATACTGCCACGTGGGGCACTCGAATATAACCGGACACACAAGGAACGCGTAACAAGAACATTGACCGACAAGGGAATGACAGAAACATGAGGGCTAAATACTAAAGCTAATCA